>CAUYRT010054699.1:0-26562 GCA_963574885.1 Lepilemur ruficaudatus
AAAATCTCAAAACAACAGATGCTGGCGAGGATGTGGAGAGACAGGAACACTCTTACACTGCTGGTGGGACTGCAAATTAGTGCAACGTCTGTGGAAAAGAATTTGGAGATTCCTCAAAGAGCTAAAAATAGAAATACCATTTGATCCAGCAATAGCATTATTAGGCATCTACCCAAAAGAGCACAAGACATTCTATTATAAAGACATCTGCACCCGAATGTTAATGGCAGCACAATTCACTATTGCTAGGTCGTGGAAACAACCCAAGTACCTGTCAATTCATGAGTGGATTATTAAAATTTGGTATATGTTTACAACAGAATATTACTCAATTTTAAGAAACGACAGTGAGCTCAGTGAGCTAGCACCGCTTATATTATCCTGGATTGAGCTTGAGCCCATTATCCAAAGTGAGGCGACCCAGGATCGGAAGAATGGGCTCCACATGTACTCTCCATCAAATTGGTACTGACTGATTAACACTACGGTGCTCACATGGTGGTGGTGTTCACCAGGGATCCGGGGGTTGAGGGGGTAGACTCACATCTGAGGGACGCGATGAGCATTTTGGAGGGGAGGGGTGTACCTCTAACCCTTGTTAGGGAGAGGCAAAGATATAAAATGTGACCAAAATGTTTGTACTCTCATATTTTCTTGAAATAAAATAAAAAAAAACAGGCTGTGAGCTGGATTTGGCTAACAGGTAATCGGTTTTTGACACCTACAGTATTCCATCTGCTCTACGCCCTTCCTTCTTTTCCCAGTCACCTAAGAAGTATAATGTTTCACGGGAGAAGAGATATTAAAAACTGTAACTTTTTCTTTAATGTCTACTTTTCTTTTGCATTTGGCCCCCAAGTATGTGCAGAATTTTCTTGGCCTTGTCTCCCTTGTGCTCAGGCCCTAAGGCAAGCATGATGCCCATGAGCTGTCCTACAACCAACTAAAATAATGATCAGGGGCAAACACAAACAAATCCTTTCTTGTAACTGTTTAGTGAAGGCTCAGAATCTGAGCCTTCAGGTCCTACTTGGAAATTTCGTAGCTCCATTCTTTCTCTAGCTAAAATTAAGGTGTCTATGAATATGTGTGTGCTTTCTGTGCATTTGAAACGTCAGAGTTTAGTGCACCAGTGCTTACTGAGAACCAACTGCCTGCAAAAACTATAAGGGAATGCAAAATAAGAGATACATACCCTCAAGGATCCAACTGCCTGGTTGGGGAAGGAAAACACACACGAGAAAAATACTAAACAACATTTACAAAGCCAAACATCAGAAAAGTATATCTTTCTAAAGTAGAAGCTGACAGAATCAGTGCTTAGAGGAAACTCTGTGCAGGAATGATCAGAGTTAGGTAATAGATCATAGAGCAAGCAAGATGGAATAAGATTTTCCCCCTCCCTAATTCCTCTCAAAACAGGAGAAGAAAAAATCTTTCAGGAAAAAGAAATGCCTACTTCCTTTGCTAACAATGCTTCCCTTAAGTTTAATGGTGGTGAGAATGCTGAACTGCTGAAAAGAAGGTGAAATATCAGGATCAATGGTAATGTCTTACTTACTAACAGGTTAATTTCAAATTTCACATATAATTCAGTTGGGTCAAAAACTTGATTGGCTGGTCAAAACCCAAAACCTATTTAACCTTCAAATCCCACGCAACCCATTTGTTTACATTCAGCATGCATTTCAACATCTACATGAGATTATTAAATGTTAGAAATTGTATTTGGAATATAACTTGAAACTTTGTTTCACAGTGTATGTTTTTTTAATGTTATATTCAGTTTTATGGGTATAAATAAAAACTTTTCATATATGAACATCAAATTAAAAAATTCATTAAGAGATACATATACTCTGTGAAATTTGGCTATTAAAACTTCGTATTTAACTGCTTGCCTTTTATAATGAAGAATAGTCTTTTTCTTAAATTCTTCCTAACTACCAAATTTGACTATGCCATCTGTTTTTTTGTCGGGAAGCTGCCTAACAGAAATATCCAGAATATATGGGTGGGTTGAACTATTTGACAGGCCCTCCTAACCCTTGCATGGATGGGATAGAAGGATCAAGTGAGCTCTTGGTCTTTTGGAATATTTCCCAGGCTTGATTCTGAAATGATCATTGGTCCTCTTGGTCCAGCCAATTATATATAGCATTTCCTATGCCAGAAGCTAAAAATAATTTTTTGGAACCTTCAATTGCTGTTGTCTTCTTCCTGTGAAGCTTTCTTGTAAGGTTTGGTAGCAGCACTCAAAAGGCCTAAGACCTGTGACTTTACTGAGATTACAGGACAGGTTGTCTGAACTATTTTCGTGCCCACTGACTAATGAATATTTGCTTGAAATGTTTTTTATTTCAGCATATTACAGGGGTACAAATGTTTAGGTTATACATATTGCCATTGCCCCACCCAAGTCAATGCTTCCAGCGTGTCCATCCTCCAGATGGTGCACACCACACCCATTAGGTGTGAATATACCCATCCTCTCCTCCCCCCTCCTACCTGCCCGACACCCGAAGAATATTACTACTACATGTGATTGAAAATGTTTGATGTTTGTTGAATTCATCTTCAAACTTGCTTTTTATTAAAAAATTGTGGTAAAATAAACACAACATAAAATTCACCATTTTTAATTATATAATTCAGTGGCTTTGTTACATTCACAATGTTGTATAACCATCACCACCATCCATTTCCTAAACTTTTTCATCATCCCAAACAGAAACTCTGTACCATTAATAATAATTCCTCATATCGTCATCCCATAGCTCCTGGTAACCTCTATTCTACTTCTTCTTACTGTGAATTTGTGTATTCTAGGTACCTCATATAAGAGCAATCATACAAAATTTGTCCTTCTGTGTCTGACATATTTCATTTAACATGATGTTTTTTTTAAGGTTTATTCATATGTAGCACATATCAGAATTTTGTTTTACTTATTTTGTTAATTTCAGAATATTATGGCGGTACAAACATTTTGGTTACATGTTATGACTTTGCCTCACCCAAGCCAGGATTGGAGGCGTGCCCTTCCCCCATACAGTGCACTCCTCATCCATTAGTTGTGAGTTTACCCACCCCCTCTTCCACCTGACCAGCACCCAATATATATCACTTCCATGTGAGCACCTTAGTGTTGATCAGTTAGTACCAATTTGATGGCGAGTACATGTGGTGCTTGTTTTTCCATTCTTGTGATATTTCACCTAAAAGGATGGGCTCAAGCTCTATCCAGGATAATATAAGAGGTGCTATATCACCATTGTTTTTTGTAGTTGAGTAGTATCCCATTGTATACATATACTGCATTTTATTAATCCACTCGTATTGATGGGCACTTGGGTTGTTTCCACATCTTTGCAATTGTGAATTGTGCTGCCATAAACATTCAAGTGCAGATGTCTTTATTGTAAAATGTCTTTTTTTCCTTTAGGTAGATGCCTAGTAGTGAGATTGTTGGATCAAATAGTAGTTCTATTTTTAGCTCTTTGAGGTATCTCCATATTACTTTCCACAGAGGTTGAACTAGTTTGCAGTCCCACCAGCAGTGTGAGAGTGTTCCTCTCTCTCCACGTCCATGCCAACATTTATTGTTTTGGGACTTTTTGATAAAGGCCATTCTCACTGGAGTAAAGTGATATTTCATTGAGGTTTTGATTTGCATTTCCTTAATGATTAGAGATGTTGAGCATTTTTTAATATGTTTGCTGGCCATTATTCTGTCTTTTTCAGAATTGTATTCCTTTTTATAGCCAAATAATATTCCATATATCACATTTTGTTCATCCATTCATCTGCTAATGGGCATGGTCATTTCCACCTTTTGGCTATTGTGAATAATTTTACTATGAACAAGTATCAGATTTGTTTTTAAAGTAAAGTTCCTGACAGTGAGATGGTGAGGGAAAAGCCTGTTGCCTTCACCTTTAAGCAATGGCCACCACAAATATCTGCCTTAAAGAATTTAAAGTTGAGTGTGACCAAATGGATTTTGGTCAGATCATAATACTCAGTTTCCTCATCTGTAAAGTGGTGATACTGATGATACCTACCTCATAAGTTATTAGGAGGATTAAATGAGTTAAGTTACATAAAGTGCTTAGAAACGTGTCAGTAACCGTCTAAGCATTAAACAAATACAGCCCTTACTATCATTAGTGTCATCATCCTTCATCTCTTAGGGACACATTGTCTTGCTGCTACTGTAACTGTAATTTACTACCCCCATTTAACAATCTAGCCAGGCTTGCCCTAAGTTCCAGCATGTTCTTGTTCCAAAGTCACCCACCTCCTCCAAATTCTCCTCCTATGTGGCTAATCTTATCAAGACAAGGAGGAATGAGACTTTATTAACCAATTTAACATTGATATATAAATTACAAGTAGACAATAACCATAAGACATCCTTATGATTTATATATTCTTGTATCTCAGATTCTTAGCCTTGTGAAAACATTGAAAAATGCAACTCCAATAGTTACAGTACAACAATATTTCCCTTAACCCTATTTTCAGTAATGACAGTCGGGTTTAAAATTAATGACTTCCCTTAAAGTAAGAGAAAATTTAAAGACAGTTATAGAATTTCTAGTGGTCAGGGGAATCATAAACCTATAAAGCAAGGCAGTATAAAAATGTAACCATCACATTTTAAAATGCAATTTAATATTTAATAACAGTTCACAATATAGAAATAAAATATAACATAACATAATTACATTTTTTTGAGATGAGGTCTTGCTCTGTTGCCCTGGCTAGAGTGCAGTGGCATCATCATAGCTCACAGCAACCTCGAACTCCTGGGCTCAGGCAATCCTCCTGCCTCAGCCTCCCGAGCAGCTGGGACTGCAAGCGCATGCCACAATTCGTGGTTAATTTTTCTATTTTTAGTAGAGATGGGGTCTCACTCTTCCTCGGGCTGGTCTTGAACTCCTGGCCTCAGGCAATCCTCTCGCCTCAGCATCCCAGAGTGCTAGGATTACAGGTGTGAGCCACCATACAAGGCCCATAATTACTTTCTTTACAAGAGATAAGATATATAATATTTTTATTTTTCTATTTAGGTGTAATAATCAATGTAAATATTATAACTGTGATATACCAGTGGTATTTTTTAAAAAGTAGCTGTGCTTTGCTTTAAGAAAAATTAATTTCCATAAGTAAATGAAAAAACAAAGCCCATAATAATAATAATAAATCCCTTATAGAATCATACTTAAATTAGGGAACTATTAAAAATTCCAGAAAATGACTTCACCAATGGCTTCCCTAAATAATAATGCGTTTTCTTGGTGCATTTTAAGAATATTTATTTTTGTTAAAATCTGATTAATGTTTATTGCATCAAGTGAGATTCAGTTATTGATACTTTTTAAATAGAATCTAAAGTTGGTTCAAGAAATCTTTTTTTACTAGTCAGTGGATGCTTAAGAAGAATAGATTTGAAACTTGGTGAGTCTGATTATCTTTTTCAAGCATTTCAAATACTATCATCAGTTAATCTATTAACAAATCTGTGCTAGAGTCCTTCAAAGGGTTGGGAATGAAGATGAGCGCAGCTAAAAAAGAAGCATTTGGGGCTGTGAATTAGGGTTCTGGGTTATAAACCCAGAAGCCTAATTAGAGACCTGGGTCTAAGGCTTACTAAACCAATAACTAGCAGTTTAAAGTTTTGAGGAGATCAGTTTCTGCAAAAATGAGTGACTCAGATGGCCACTAACAGCCTTTATTATTAATAAAACCTATGAAAAACTATCAGGTTCTTTCTGTATAGCAAAGGCAATAGTCTAGACAAAGAGATGAGGATTTGTAAAGCACCATCCTGACCACAAGAAACACTGATTTGGCAAGTAGCAGACACTGCTGCTAATTTGCCTACGTCCCCTCAGGCCTTCCCATGGAGATGCACCCAGGCCTGGCTTCCAATTGCCAGCATCTGCATCTCCTTGCCTGAGGGCTTTCTTTGGCTGCACTCTGGGTGAGAAGCACTAAGAGAATTAGCACACACTCTGAAATCCTCAACTTATAACTGTAAGAGTTAGTATATAAATATTTCAGATCCCCTATCCCTTGGATGGATTAACCACCTCTTGCCCTTAAATTGGGATAATACCTAGGCACGTTAGACACTGGTTCACAGAATTCCCCAGCATAGTTAATCCCTAGTTACTCACAGTGGTACTTTCTTCACAACGTATCTTTCATTGGCTGCCTTCCCTTCCCCATCTCGTCTTCCCCTTTAGGTATTTCCCAGGGGTCACCTAGAAGATATATTACTTGCAATCAAAACCTTATTTCAGGTTCTGCTTCTGGAGAGCAAAAACTATGTGAACTGTGTATATAAGCCTGGTCTCATCCTTTCTTTATCCCAAAATTTTATCATAAATTTTCTCTTCCTCGGCCCCCTCCACAATTGGGCCTCCCTGGCCCACTGTCTTCGCATTCATTGCTAGGCCCAGCCAAGATAGAGATATTATTATTACCATATTATGAGTGATTTCTTTACATCTATATTTGCCTTTGTCCCCAACCTTACCAAAAGTGTGCATAGCTTAATTCTGAATTTCATATATTTGTCTGTCCATCTAGTGCCTAACACTATATCTGGCACATGTGAATTTAATTATACTGCTTGGAAGATGTTTATTTCCCCCATTTTCCCAGGTGATCCCTTACACTTAAGATTTACGATTCTTTAGTGAAATCTTCCCCAACTGCCTTACAGTGAAGGAAACATTCCCTGCCCCATGATCCCATGAAGACACTGAGGATACTCATTTCTTGATCATATTGTCAGGTATTTATTTTCTACATTGAATAAACTCTTGGAAGGGACAGATTTTGCTGTATTCCATCTTCTTTGTCCCAGCCCCTAGCACAATTCCTTACGTGTAATGGACATTGCTGAATGAATAGAGAAAGCAGAAGGACATTGTTGGTTTTATTGGGAGTTCATGCCTCCTATGATTCCCACATTAAACAAATGTGTGCAATCTCCATTAGGGACAAAAGAGAAATAGCAACCACACAATAAAGTACATATAGTGGCTGAAAACTATATATTCGCGGCAGAAAGCCCTTTACTTTGATCTGACCTTTGAAAAGCTACAGACCAACAGCTCTCCACAATTAGCCTGCTAAACTGGTATTGTACTATGAAGCTTTATGGTCACTACAAACCTAAATATACTTATGTCTATGTTATTTCAGAAAAGGTTTAGATTTAGATAGGTGTGTGAATCAGAAAAGTTTCATGACCACTAGTTTAGACTCTTCAGGTGAGGCACCTGGTCATATCATAATGTACCTCCATACATTTGTCCATCCCTACACAGAATTTTAATACTGTCTCCATAAAATATTCTTAAATAATATAAAGCAAGTCAGAAATTTGTCTTGAAATAACTGACGACTCATCTCTTCAAGTTTTGCAAGGACATATTTATACTTGGCACATACTATAAATAACAGCTGGTAATTTTGCCACAACCATTTTTTACTCACTTCTACTTTTTCCCCACATTTATTCTCCTTCCCATATTCAGTCTCATTTAAACTCAAGTACCATTTTAGAGTTTGTACTAAGCTGTGCCTATTGACTTGTTCTGTGTTTTAAATCCTCTTTCTAACACATCATAAAAGGAGTTATAGATGGCTACTTATAAAAAGCAATATTTTATAAGAATATACATACTCATAGGCAAAAATATAGATTATATACAATAAACTGAAGGGATGCATTTGGGACCTGTAGACCTCAAAGAAAAGTAGAAGTTCTAGTTTTAGCAAAAAAAAAAATCTGAAGGAACCATAGAGTCTATAGAGATAAACAAGAAGCATTCACCATGCTTTGGAAAGTTGCAATCTTGTAAAATGAACAGAAAAATGTAAAAGTAAATATGAGAGCCTGGTGTCTGGGAGGAGTGCATCAAAGAGGTATGAGCTAAAAAAGTAGAGGAGTAAAGAAAAGTCAACATTAATTCTGATAGGGAGCTTTTGGGAGATTTCATGTAGAAAATGACATTTACGTACAGTTCAAAGTCATCCCAGAGGGCAGGAGAAGCCCAAATTATGGAAGAGTGCCGAGGAAGTTGTAGGAATGATGAACCATGGCTTACTCACTTTGTTACTCTCCTCCTGCACCCCCCACACCCTGCCTATTCCTAGACAAGTAAACCAGGACTAATACTGGCACTACAAGTTGTGTGGTTATTTCACTAAAGTTATATCCACATGATATTATCTTTTTTTCCTTTATGAATCTATCTTACATCTCCATGTGGGCTGGACTCAGGTCCCTTTATTTCGTATACCTAAAATGTATCCTAAGACAAACACTCAATAAATAAATATTACAAGAAGACCTGACATCTTAGGATAATGTGAAGAAATAGGTTTAGAAATACAAAAAAAAAATTGATGACATAAACCCAGAAGATTTTGAATGCTAGTCTGAGATTGACCTCATTCTAATAATAATAGGAAGATATACTAATAACAGTTTCTGTTGATGTACCAGAATCTTTACATAAGTTATCTCATTGAATCTTCACAATCTTCATCTGTTAGGTGGACACTATCATCTCCATTTTGCAGATTTTGAAACCAAGGTTAAATCTGATAACTTGCCCAAGGTCATTGAGAACCGCATTGTATGTGGCAGGCACTGTCAAAGATACTGCAAATGAATTGGCACCAAGACATACAAGTTCCTTACACTCTCTCAGCCTATGTTCTGGTTGAGTAGAACCAACTTTAAACAAAACTACCAAAAAACAAATAAGAAAATTCACACATGGTGATGAATGGCTTAAAAGAAAATAAAACAAGCTGGTATGATCGGGAATGACCGATGTGACACAGAAGAGTTTGCCTTACTCAATGGATGGTGATTTTCCCAATATAACATTCTGATCCTGTGTTATTCCGGGAATGGACATGATCAAATATGAATTTTAGAAGAATAGCTAGTGGTAATACAGAAGATTATTAGACAACACTATTGATTGGGAGAGAAGAAGTGATCATCCTAAGTGAGACTTTTGGTAGGTGAATAAACAGAAGCAATTGTAAAAGAAAACAATGGCATGTTCTATAAATAGGTGAATAGGTTTGACATAAAGAATATGGAGGAAGGTGGTGATGCCAATGCTGCTGCTGCTGCTGTGATGGTATTCATGATAATAACAATAATGTCATGTCGAGCATTTACTCAGTACATGTCCAACATTACGTAGGTGACTTTGGTGGAAAGTTAATTTTAATCACTATGAGAACGCGCAGTGTGGGACTCTCACCACAAGGTATCCAAGATGATTTAGAGTGATACTCAAGATAATTTTAAACTACATTGGAAAGGGCATTAAAGAATATAACTATCACATAGAAAAAGTGCTATTCCCATTTTAAATCTCTTTCAGTCCCTCTAATTATGTCAAGAAGAAATTCTCAATTTGAGCTATTTGAGCTATTTTGACTTAACACCTCTCTAACATTTGCTAATCTCCTTTTTTTAAACAAAGAGTGAGCAGGCCTTATGTTCAGAGCCTTCAGCAGCCAGCGGTATCTAGCTGAAATTTAAAAGTTTATTTTTATAGTTACCCTCTATTTATGGTCAATGATACTAGTTTACCATTTATGGAACTTATATATCCTCAACTTTTATAATAAATTTATTTAAGTAAAAAAGTGTGTGGATTTAAGGAAACTATTAAGGAAATTCAATGTAGTTTATTTGAATATGTAGCAAAAATGTTAAAGGTGATAGAAGACTGGAGTTTGACAATACTATAGTAAATTACAAGAGCTACCTGGAATTGACTGAAAGCTCAGAGGCTTTGAATTGATTGACTGAAAAGATCGTGAGGTCACTTAGGGATTCCAAGAAGATTGGGTCTCTGGATGAGTTATCTGGTCATAGACCGTGGTAGATTCTACTTTGTACATGTTGAATCGTAGATATCAGTAAGATATCCTCAAGAAGTGTGGCACACAGTGATACATTCAAGACTTAAGCTTGAACCTAGATCTAGACTAAGTTTATAGATTTGAAAGTCATATGAACACATAACAAATTACTGCAAACTTGGTAACTAGAAAAGACACAAATTTATTACCTCACAGTTCTGAATATCAGAAGTCTTGGTGCACTTTTCTGGTGGGGTTTTCAGAAGGCTGTTATCAAAGCTGGGCTATTTTCTGGAGGCTCTGGGGGAGAATCTGCTTCCAACATTATTCATGTTGTTGGCAGAATACAATTCCTTGGGCTGGGGGTTGTGGCTCCTGTCTGTAATCCTGGCATTCTGGGAGGCTAGGACGGGAGGGTCACTTGAGATCGGGAGTTCGAGACCAGCCTGAGCAAGAGGGAGATCCTGTCTCTACTAAAAACAGAAAAATTAGCTGGTCGTTGTGGTATGCACCTGTAGTCCCAGCTACTCAGGAAGCTGGGGCAGGACGATCACTTGAGCCCAGGAGTTTGAAGTTGCTGTGAGCTATGATGATGCCACGGCACTCTTGGCTGGGTGACAGAGTGAGACTCTGTCTCAGAAAAAAGAATACATTCCTTAAAGTTGTAGTACTGAAGTCCCCATTTTCCTCCCTGACATTGAATCCCTCTCACATTTCTCTGACTTCTTTACTGCTACCAGCCAGAGAAAACTCTCTGCTTTTAAAGAGCTCAGGTGATAGACTAGGCTCACCCAGATAATCTCGCTATCTTAAGGTCAACTCATTAGTAACCTCAATTATATCTACAAAATCCCTTTTGTCATGTAACCTGACATAATCATGGGCATAACATGAAGAGAGGGGTGGAGATAGGGGAGCCATCTTATAATTCTGTTTACCACAGAAGTCATCTGCACAAAAATTTACTCATGTAATCATTTATTCAGCAAGCATTTACTGAGTATCTATTATATTACCAAACATTTTCATAATCATTTGTGTATTTAACCATGGAACAATGCTTCTCATACCTTTGATGTGGAACATACCATTCAAGCAAACACTTTTGCCAAGGGGATATGAGTGGGGTACTGAGAGTGTCTGCTCTAATCTACCCTTTGCACCACTCACATCCACATGTGGACACATTAAGTTTATTCTTTCTTGGCACTGCTTTTTCAGGATGGTGGCCAGTCATCATGTCTTTTAAAAAAATAAAAATAAAGCTTTCAATAGGAGAACCATACTGCTGCAGTTGATTTTGAAATCAGAATCACTATACATCATTTCCCTCCTCCATCAAACATTCCAGATTTCCATTGCCCCAGCTAGTACATGTGCTGGTCTAGATTTCTTGCCCTATGGAACCGGGGGCCTGATTACCATGCCCTTTTAAGGCCATGGCTAAGGCAATTGCTTGTTTGCAGTTTCCACTAAGCATCAAAAACCAGTTAGTCTCCAAAGTTCCAAAAATACTCCTCCCTGCTTTCATTTTGTAACAAAAGCTCTATCTTTGTGCTCAGTGTCGTTTACTCATGGTCATACAGTGAATCCTCTTTTTATGTGCTGGTCTATTGGCATGAGAAACTCAAAATGGCCATCCAGTAGCCTTAGCTTTAGTTTTAGTAGCACTGTACTCTGTTCCCTGGTAGAATTAATATACACATCTAAGAGCCAAGATTTTTAGTTGAACCCAAGCTAAATTTGAAGGAATAGGAAACACACATTCCCCAAGTGGGTCCTTGGGAGTAATGATAAGAAGATTAACTCCTACTTTCACTTTTTTCTTTCTAAAACTGTGTATTGTACTAAGAATACAGTACAACATATAATGGCTATTGATTCACATTGTTTCTTGAAACTTGAACAGTGTCCTAATCCTATAGGATATCATTCTCAAGCTCCCCTTTAATCATTTCAACATTCAAATAGACCAGCTAATGAGGTGTACGGTAGGATCAGGGGATCCCATGAATCCATGCACATACCTCCCAGTTTCACCAGACGGTGAACCCGTAGGTCTTAGACTGTGTTTTTTGGCATTTTATAATGATGAGTCAAGCATTCATTCTGTGAGCCTTCAGATATTAGTGTTGGCAGTGGCACTGCAGGCAGGAAAGTCAAACCCACACCACAAGTATGTGTCAGCCCCAGTAAAAACAGATTTCTCCCTACTCTTGGGTGGAAGGGGTTGTAGTGGGCCAAAGAATTGCCCTCAAAGATATCAGGTCATAATCCTTGGAACCTGTAAATGATAGATTATAAAAAGGGTCTTTTTGGATGTGATTAAGTTAAAGATCTTGAGATGGGGAGATCATCTTGAATTATCCACGTGGGCCATAAATGCAATCACACCCAATGAGGGGTGTGGAAGGACATTTGACACAGACAGAAGAGGAGAAGGTTATGTAATTGGAGTGATGTGTCTACAAACCAAGGCATGCTGGCTGCCACCATAATTTGGAAGAGGAAAGGCAAGAACTTTGCCTCAGAGCCTCTGGAGGGAGCATGGCCCTTCTAACACCTTGAATTTGGCTCAGTGATACTGATTTCAGTTTTCTGGCCTCCAGAACTGTGAGAGAATAAATATCTGTTGTTTTAAGTCACTAAGTTTGTGATAATTTGTTACAGCAGCCGTAAGAAACTTATACAGGTGTCCAATGTGATCTGTTTGCCATTAACTAGTTGATTGTTCCCCTTCAGAAGTGGTACCACATTGAGAACTCGTCACTATTCTCTGCTTCTGAAAGGTTGGATGGTCAGAAATGGAAGTAGCTGAAGCAACTCAGATTACAGAGGCCCATTCCGCTGTGCCCATGAGTAGCCTTCATCCCTGCCACCATGGCTACAGCATTCATGAGGCCTTTGTGCCATCATGAAACCACTAAAAAGCAGAGGATAGAGGCTGGCTGATGTACACTGGACATTCATCTTGTTCACCTAATAGTTTTGTGTCTTTTGTGGTGGATGATATCTAATAGGCATTGACATGTTAACCAAAGAATCACATACTTTATATATGCCCACTCCCATAGACATATCCACATGCCTTTTCACCTTACCTCTTTGTCCCTGTTCTTCCCATCCAGCTCCTTCTAAGAATCTTGACCAATCAATCAACCAACCAGTCAAGCCATTTGCCACTGCTAAGGATTCCATATCATCTTAGCTGAGGCCTCATATTCCTCCACACAAGTATACTGCTCAAACCTCTGCCTACTGGAATAATTTCTCCTCACCACTGTCATTTAAGGCTGCCCCTTTGTAGGGCTTTGATGTGGCAGCAGTTTGTTTAAGCTTTCACTTACATGTTGAGCTATGCATGTACCAGGAGTGAATTTTTCATCTTCCATCAGCTCATCATTGGGAATATGCCATGAGGTCATAGGTGAAAGCAAAGGAAGAAATATCAGCACAGAGATAGGTGACATGGGGATCTGGACTACTCGGTTAAGTAACTTATAGGTACCTTCTTAGAAAACATTCTGAACTGGAGACTTTTCTGGCTTTACATAAGGAATCCACTTAAAGAGGCTCACTTCTCTAAGCCTTTTCATGACACTTTCAATATTCTGCCAAGTTATTTCCAGCAATGTCACCTCATTTCCTATAGGCTATTATTTTTAAGTTTCAAAGAACCATCTCACTTGGGTTTTAAGATTGGCTCCAATGTTCTTGCCAGGATGTTAAATCCTGATTCAGGAGAGTGCCTCAATAGAATCTCCTCTATCAGCATTATGTTCAATGACCCTTATCCCAATCCAGAACCCACAAGATCCCTTCACAGGTACATTCTTCCATTTTCTACTAGAACATATTTGCCTGATATAGCAAGAAACGAACTCTTTTGTCTGGGTCATGCTGAGACTTGACCCTAGTTAATGGTAGAAGTGATGAGGGGAAAGGAGAGCACATCTGTGGGTTCAAGGTTTTTCAAGTGTTTCCTTCCAAGTATCCACAGGCCATCTCTTAGGGTCCTACTCTTTCTCTGTTGAGGCTTACTTTTCATATCACTTTTACAAGCAGATACTGGTAGTTATTTTAAGCACATTCTGCCTTCCTCTTCTAGGATATCAGAATATCTTTAAAAACTGCCAAGTCATCTTCTGACTTCAGCACCTTGCCTTGAGCTGATAGTTGGCTGGTCTCAGTCTGTGAATTTTTCTTTAGGATTTCAATCACAGTTAAAAACAACCAACCAAATATATAATCCTTATAATTGCCTTTGTTCCCATTTCTCTAGGGTGCTAGAGCTATTATGCCTATATCCCATCCCAGTTCACCACACGTGCAAGACTTAATAATTGTGATGCTTCAACATGTCCAGGCTCATCAACAGTACCCCTCTCACCGCCATCAATGAATCTTTGGTATCATTTAGCCAGCAAGTAATTAAATGCCAGCATCCCCTCCTGAGGTTCTGCTTCCTAGGACCACTTCTGATACCAGCTATCTTAGCTTAGGATTTTCCAGGAGCAGATACAGAGACAAAGATTTGAGAGAAAGTCATTTATTTGGGAGATGATTTCCAGGAAACATCAGAAGAATGAAAAAGTGAGAAAGGGAAGGAAGAAAGCCAATAAAAATTGTATGAGCAAGCAGTTAACCACTGTAGCAACTTTAGATCAATCCTAAGAGGGTTCTCTGGGAGAGAATATTAAACATGTCTGAAATTTAGTCCCCTTAAGAGCTGAGAAACCTGAGGTATCCGTCTTCCAACTCCTATCCGTCATTGGCTGAGGATTTCTAGCCATCCAGCACTTCCAACCAGCCCTTTGCATATATGAGTTGCAGGCACTTGTGAGAAGACATTGTCAGAATATGTTGGAAAGCTAAGAAAGTAGAATGGGTTATAACTGGGCTATTCAAAATGCTGTGAGAAAATGAATTCATTCTGCTGGGTTTCAGAAGGTTTCAGAAATAGTAATGTTCACTTTGGTAGCTGATGTACTGAAGGAGATGCAATTTCTGAGGGGAGGGGGATGTAATGTGCAAGAAGGGCTAAGACCAGTGCCAGAGGACTTCCTACATTTGAGGAGTGGCTTGAGAAAGGGCAGACAAATGCTGAGTTCAACATTAGTAAAGTTCAGTTTTAGGGATGACAATCATTTTTCAGACTTTCAACATCTCCGAGCTCATAACTATTGGAAAATTTTAATTGGAGGGGAAAAAATCTTAAAAGTTCCTTATTGAAATTGTTCAATAGGTGACACTATAAAACAAAGGAGATAGCAAAAGAAAATGCCAGATGTTCATTTCTCTTATACCATGAATAATTTTATCTCTTTATAAGGATTGACACAACAACAAGCCATTCAGAAGTTTTGAACACAAGCATGAATTTTATTTTGTTCTGACTTTTGTAACTAAGTGATTTTCAATTCAGTAGTTATAAATCTTTCTATACAAACATGTACACAATTTTTATTCCCACGTTGCCACCCTCTTTGCCACTTTCAGACTGAATTATTAGAATAAAGTTATAAACCTCTAGTTAGTCGATATCTGTAGCAGAAAATGCTGACACGACAGTAAAAAAGAAAAGAAAAGCTTTCCTTTTTGTCTAGCTTCATTTTCTTCTTCAACCTTTCCTCATCCCCCTTTTCCCTGGCCCTCTTAATATACAAACCAGCAGCATTTGCTTTGCTTTGCTGTTTTACTCTTGCCTTACTGTCTTTTGAAAAGGGGATGGCTTGAATTAGAGATATGTGTTAACTCTACAGGATTGTTGAGGGAAATATTAATGCCTTCAGGAATTGACTTAATTTCCACATACTAATGTTTTGTACTGTTTGTTTGTTTGTTTGTTTGGAAGAAGCATGTGAGGAAAGCTGGAGTCTCCATTTTTTAAATTAAGCGAAGGAAGGACAGAGCAAGTCGATAATAGTCATGATTAATCCTTTTTAATATCCCAAAGAAATTGCTAGCACTCTTTTTCTTTCATTCATCATTGTTAAAAATGTATTTACTGCTTCTTGTGGCTAATTCATGGATGCATGCATCCTAAGACATTTTCTTTTTTACATTTACATCAAATAAATGCCTTAGTGGTTCAGGAAAGACCTGGCAATGTCACCATTTCTTTATTACAATTTACATTACATTTAAAAATGGAAATATTTTCTACCACACTTTATTTCTATTTTTGAAAAATTGTCTTTTACGTAATACTAACAGTTTAAAGTTATGTCAATATTTTTGTGAGTACAGATGTTCTAAGGACTTTCCCCTGGTATGTATGAGTGGCCACTTTTTCCACAGGAGTAGTTGGTAGTATTCACATTATATACCATCTAGGGCACCATAGAAGACTCTCTAATAGATGGTGGGAGAAGGAAATTCGTCACAAATATTTTGAATATCTACTGGATATAGGATATTTTATGATATTTAAGCTGAGGTGAATTTCTGGACTTCCTTTAGGGAGTAATAACGTTCTGATTCCACAACTATAAATGAGGTTAAAATGAAGATGAGAATTATGACTAATGGTACCTAGAATTTATAAATTGCTTACTATTGGCCTAGCACTATACTAAGATCTTTACATAATTATCTTATTTTAACCTCATAACAAACCTGACTTGAAGATGCTAACATCTTCATTTTATTGATGAGAAAACCAGGCTCAGAAATGTAAAGTAATTCTTCAAGTCACAAAGCAAGTGACAAACCTGATATTTAAGCTAACTCTGTAACATTATCTCTCCAAATATTCTCTGGGAGCCAAGAAATATTGATAATATTAAAGTGACATCAATGATTAAAATTAGATCCATTTTTGAAAGCAAGTTATAAATGGGAGAAAGGAATAGAAAAGCACTGGATACTTGAAAACCAGAAGGAATTTGAGATTCACCAAAAATAAATGATCTGCAGAATAGAAGGTTATAGAAACCAAGACGGTCTAAAGACACCCAATTTCATAATTTTGCTAAAGGCTAACCCTGGAAGCAGGGACTATTAAAACTAAAAATATATCAAGACTAAAAATAATCCTATGGTTTGACAGAGTAATTCCAAATCTAATACAAGGTTCTTTATATACATTTTAAAGTGTCAACCCACAAAAAATAAAATAATTGCAACAAAGATGCAGATCTATCATTATGTTAACATTAAAAATTATAACAAAAATATTTAAAATAGTAAAGTAGATCAAATATTGGGGAAAAGTTAAGTAAACTACAGAAAATGTTCTCAATGGACTATTCAGCAACTATTAACATTATATTTAGAAAACCCATGCAATAAAATGGTAAATGTTTTGTGATTATTATAAAGAAAAAAGTAGGAACTAAAATTCTATCTACATTATAATCACTGGTATATACAACAAATGATATTATGATAGCATTAGGGAGAAAACTATGGGAAACGGACTAAAATGATTGAATATGTTAAATAGTAGAATTATTAGTGTTCTTTTACAAGAAAAATATAACAAAAGTATTATAAATTAAAGAGGGAGAAAAAATGAATACTCAGAGGAATGTACAGGATTTCCACCTTATTGCATTTTCCTCTCTGAGGACCTAAATCCTCTTTCTGTGTTTTGAAAGGCACTGCTAATCATCCACCTATTCCTCCCCTTTAACTTATTAAAAGAACTTCCCTTTGCTTGGTAGTGGTAGAGACTCCAAGACTCTCTTGCTGGTAGTAATGGCCTGGCCATGAACAGGTTTTGTTTGATGTATAAATAACGTTGCCATATTTTACAAACAAAAATGCAGGGTGCCCAGTTACATTTGAATTTCAGATAAATAATGACTGCTTTTTAGTATAAGCATATTCAATATATTTCATGAGCCATACTAAAACAGTTTTTCATTGTTTATCTGAAGTTCAAATGTAACTTGATGTTCTGTATGTGCTGTATTTTATCTGGCAACCCTACATGTAAAAAATTTGGAAAACTGAAGTTTCTTGATGTAAGTTTTATTAACAATAGTGTAGCTGTATTGGTTTGGATTGTGTTTCACTGCATGTAACAGAAACCAGCCTTTGATCCAATAAAGTAAGAGTTTATTTTTATCATATAACAAGATGTTGGAAACTAAGCAATACAGAGAGGGTGCAACTGCTCGAGGAAATGAAAGAATGAGGCTCCTTCAAGTTTTCAGCTTCACCTCCACAGTTTGTGTCTTTGGTGCTAAATAAGTTTAGCAATATGTCTTTGGTGCTAAATAAGAGTAGCAATATGATGGCTCCACCTCTAGGCATGGTGTATGGGTTCTGGAGAAAGAAGACAGTAAAAGTGAGGAGCAAAAGGTGCCTGGAAGTTTTATCTGTGCTTTTTCTTCACTTACCTTATTACTTTTAATGAGAAAAAACTAGTTTTGGGGAAAACTTCACCTTGTAACTTAGGGTTATACTTCATTGGCCTTTTTATCACACTATTGTCTACCTCCTATTGGAAAATTCTCTCCTTCTGGGAACTTTTATACGTTGTTGGTGGGAACATAAATTAGTACAGCCATTTTAGAAAACAGTATTAAGGTTCCTCAAAGCACTAAAAATAGAACTACCATATGATCCAGCTATTCCACTACTGGATATATATCCAAAAGAAAGGAAATTGGTATATTGAAAAGATATCTGCACTCCTATGTTTATTGCAACACTATTCACAATAGCCAAAATATGGAATCAACCTAAGTGTTCATCAAAGGATGAATGGATAAAGAAATGTGGCACATATACACAATGGAATATTATTCAGCCATAAAAAAGAATGAAATCCCATCGTTTGTAGTGATATGGATGACCCTGGAGGACATTATGTTAAGTGAAATAAGCCAGGCAGAGAAAGACAAATATTGCATGTTCTCTGTCATATGTGGGGGCTGAAAAGAGTTGATTTCAAGTAGGTAGGAAGTGGAATGGCAGTTTCAGGAGGTTATGAAGGGTAACAGGAAAGGAATGAAGAGAGGTTGGTTAATGGGTACAGAAATAAAGTTAGATAGAAGGGATAAGTTCTAGCATTTGGTAGCACAATAGGGTGACTATAGTTATCAGTAGTTTATTGTACATTTCAAAATAGAGGATTTGGAATGTTCTCAACACAAAGAAATGATAAACGTTCTGGTGATAGATATCTCAATTACTCTGATTTTATCATAATGCATTTTATGCAGGTATCAAAATATCACACGTACCCCAAAAATATGTAAAATTATTATGTATCAAAAAAAATTTAAAAAAGAAAAGAAAACCTACACTTTCCAACAACAACAACAACATCTACCCATTATTCAAAACCCTGCTAAAGCTCCAGTCCCTCCTCCAAATGTGCTTTGTGTTCATCAGTCCTCTCTAATTCCTAAACATTGGAGCATGTGGATATGTTTCTTACAGTTTAGTTCTGAATTAGACTCTTGTATGTACTGGCCCTTCTTGATGTATTTGTATTATCTTGATGAGTGGACCAAGTTGTCCTTGGGAGAGGGGACCATGCCTTATTAATCATATGCCAGGCTCCCAATACATAACATTTGTTGATGAATTTCCCACCACTGTCACCCAAGCTTAACAAAATGCTATAAGAAGCCTCTAAGTATAAGCTTTTAAAAGCTGTAAAGACAAAATTTGAATTGAAGCAGAATGCCTTTTATTTTACTTTATTTACTTATTTAATGCTTCATTGCATGTGCAATACATTTACATGGTTTAAAATTCCAAGGATATGAAAGATTAGACAGTATGAAATATCTTCTTCCTACATCCTTCCTAGCCACTTAGCTTCTCTCCCCTACGCAACCAACCTCATCACTTTCTTATATTCTCTGGAGAGACCTTTTGTATTTATAAGCCAATATACATATTTTTAAATTAGTTTTTAATATTCAACATTCACTGTGCCCTGAACTTCATGCCAGACACTGTGCTAAATGCTTTACATTTAATCTTTCCAACAACTCAGTGAGGTGAGGTTTTTATAATTATCCCCATTTTGCAGATGAGGAAATTGAGGTATACAGTGTTATAGCTTCACAAACCCCAGTTAACATTTGAACCTAGGGAATCTGATTCCAGACTCCATGCTCTTAGCCACAAAAATATATATTTTTTCCTTCATGCTGAATCTTTTTATGACAAATATGCAAGGTAAACCAAGTCTCTAAAATTTATATAGCCCACATAGGGGAATAATTATCTTCATATGTATGGAGAGAGTAATTTATGTACTTGCATAGTTCTTGAATAAGGGAGTATAGTTGTGAAACCTTAGGATTTCAGACTTGCATCCTTCATCTCAAGACAGAATTTGGCCCTATGGCCATGTTATTACAGCTGAACATGAATACTGTTTGTCCCCAATAGAGTGCTGTAAAAAGAGAACAAACATGCATCAACAGGACACATTTTTCCTGCTGAACATGAAAGGAGATTTTGTAAGAGAGTTGATCTTGTCAATGCCTCTTAATCAGAATTCTTGTCCCTTTGCCTTTATTTCACACTCCTCCATTCTCTCCTGATCTTCACCCTCCTTGCCTTGCTCCTCACCCTGATTCATCTGTCTTCACTGGTCCTCTACTTTCTCCTTTGCATTTGCCAATCAGCCCTATGATTTCAGTGCTGCTATGCTGCCAAGCTTCCTTTTCTAGGAAACTGCTGATTGCTACCATGTAATAGGGAAAGAGGCTAACACTTGGTACAGACAGTTTATATATAACACCAAAAATAACCAATTCAACTGAGAGTTAACTGTATGCCAAAAGTGCACAACCAAGTTATAGAAACCTTTAGTAAATTCTAAATAGTTATGCCCATGATATTCAATTTTTTAAAAATTATAGACCTTTGCAAATGTAGGGGCAGAAAGGTCTGAAACCTTTTCTTACCCATCACAAGGGTCATGGGGCCCACATATAACAAAAGACAGGTTAACAAGAGAAAAGTATAACAAATTTATTTAATCAAATTTTACCTGACATGGGAGCCTTCGGAAATGAAGACTCAAAGACCCAGGGAAAACTGTCCATTTTTATGCTCAGGTTTGATGAAGAATGGACAGCCATGTGGAAATGTGGTTGGACAAAAGGGTGCCATTTGATGGTTATAGACTGAGGGGGAACCCAGTAAGGCCTGTCTGTTTAAATTCTTCCTGGCCTCTTTAAGTAGCATTCCTTCCTCCTGGGAATGGAGCAGGACTCCTCTAGGGTCTTATGACTTACCATGAGACAAGGTAATTCAGAGAATTTCTTTATGGCCACTCCTACACAGAAAGGCGGGAGAAGGTTAGAATAATATTTTTAGGACTTATGGCTGGCATTGGGGAAGTGGGGTTCTAGTTTCTATGACCTACCTTGGGGAAGAGGAATTCTGTTTGTTATGAATTGCTTCAGAAGAAGAAAGAGGGGTGGGAGGAAGAAGAAAGAGGGGTGGGAGACAGAAGAGCAGAATTTCAGAGAGATACTTGTTTCCGAGGGCTTCCAATCACCTTTAATTCAAAGTACTCAGCATGCAAAAGTTCCATACTTTAGGGTATCATTTTCTGAGCCCCAACACAAATTTACACAAAAGTAAAAGAAAATAGTAAAACACATTCCAATGTACCCAATTAAACAATCGCCCCCACTTGAAATTGTGTTAAAATAGTAGTTATTATTAATATTTTAGTGCTAATTTAAATAAAATAGTTATAATTTAATATAGATTATGTTCACAAATAATGCATGATAATCAAATGCTCCACTTTAATCACTTAAAGTGATTAAGTTAAAAAATTGCTTCTCTCACTGGTAAGAAATTTGGGAAAATGTTTAAACTATTAGCAATCCAAGATATATTAAAAAGTGATAGTTATTTTTTTTTAATTGAGTGCAAAGGACTAGTGCTGTTATACATCGTTGGAAGCAATTCGCCTTGAGAAAATCTTTTAAAAAGAAAAGCTATGGACTACAAGGCTGTTTTCCTTAAGCCAGGGATATTCGCCCAGTCCTCAAATGCAGATTCTGATGAAGTTGGTTTGGAATGGGACCTGAGATTTTGCTTTTCTAACAAGCTCCTAAGTGATGCCAATCCTGTTCAACTCATGGCCAATATTTAAGCAACAATGTTATAGATACTGCCTTTGGTGCAAGGACTTCTTTACCTGGAATAATTATCTGGGGCCTGGATGATAAACATAATAACAAGGCTGAGAAACACTGGTTAGCACCCAATAGGGAAGAGTCAGAAATATGTTTCCCCTTAATTGACTGGAGGAAGAAGGAGAGCAATAGTCATTTGCATAGGCTGAAAATATTTTTATAGTTGAGGACGAAGCTAGATGTTAAAAAGCAAGCTACAGAGTCACAGTTGGAAGAGGGGTTTGTGGGACTTTCTCTGGGATAGGAGACGGTGTCCTGCCTATGAATTTGATGGAGTCATAAATTCACAATTTCTGCTAATGACTTATTTTATTCTAAAAGTCAGAGATCTGGAATAAATTGGCCTATGTTTTACAGATCACTTTAAGGTGTTTTGGAATATATCAATATGTCATATAATCATAGTTTAGATTAAGAGTGGAGAGCTGAATGTTTCCAGATAAGAAACAAAAGATAATTAGGGGTTGGAAGTTTTTAGACAGAGAAGGGAGAAAATGTTCTAAAAGAAAAGAGCCTACAGGTGTTGATTGAAGAAGGTGAGACCAGAGAGAGAACAGAGCTAGGTAAAAATTTCCTTTCATCAGGTTACTTTTAGCAAGATGCTAATGGAGTGCTCCTACTGACTCCCCAAAGAGCTGCCCCAAAGAGAAGCCCTGGGGGGTAATTAGAAAAAGAAAGCAAGAAAGCAAGAAGGAAGGGAGGAAGGAAGGAAGGAAGGAAGGAAGGAAGGAAGGAAGGAAGGAAGGAAGGAAGGAAGGAAGGAAGGAAGGAAGGAAAGAAGGAAGGAGGGAAGGAAGGAAAAAAGGAAGGAAGGAAAGGTGTGAGAACCCTCCTGGTGATAAATAGCTGGAAGCAGACATTTTTGAACTGGTATGAGTTGGGGGTGAGGGCAGTCAGGGTTTGGCCTGGGGAAGGAAGCCATCAAACCTCCTTGTGGAGGAAAATGTGATGGTGAAGTCTTGAAGGGGGAGGCTGTTGGAATCTTAGTCTTTATTCATTTTTTGCTGTTGCCTTGTGCCTTCTCTGAATCTTCGGCAATTCAGGGCTTAAGTTGAGGTGTTGTCAAAGATAAACAAAACTGGAAATTGGTTAAAGCAGTAAAAATGGATTTTTTTTTCAATAGCTACTGCAGTAGGAGAAAGAGCTAAGCTTAATTACAATTCATTGAGAGGTGACTGGGCCTTTTAAAGGAGGAATGAGGGAGTAGGGCGGGGAAGCGAGCAGAGGCTAGAGCAGAGTCAGAGAAGTGAAAAATTACAAACAGCGGGCAAGAGGGGTTGGTCAATGAGAATGGATTAGGCCGCCAGTGTCTGCTAACTGGCATTTATCGAAGTTAGGCTTCTACTTTCCCACAGACACCGGGAGACTGACACCCTATCCTTTCTGATGATTGCATTTCAAAGCAATGGCTCCTGGGGTCTTTGAGAAAGACACTCCAAGGTGGTAGGAAATACATATACATCTCAAAGGGCCAGGAGAACTCTTTAGAGTTGTAAATTTCTTTTTTAAACAAATACTCTAAGAAAGGGAGGTCAGGGACCTATTCTCAGGTGTCGGTTGGAATAACAGTAAATTCCTTTGGCAGCCTTAAGCTTTTCCAGGTGGGAATTCAAGGCAGGACTGGGTTTTCCCAGGGACAGGGCCTTAGGCAGCTAGAAGTCAGGCTAAAGTTTGGTCAAATCTTTTAGTGCAGGACTTTGGATGGAGTCATTTCTTTGAAGGGGTTTTGCAGTTCTCTGTAGCCACAAGAGTAAAATCAAGGCCACTAAGAAGCCCAATGCTGTTGGGGCACTGAGAAAATTAGGAGAGAACTGAATTTCTGGTATTCCCTGCTCCACCCCTCCGCCTCTAAACACCCAATCTGGTAGTTTACAACCTGAGGAGAGTCTCTTCCTGATGGTCCCTCTCCCAGAGGGGGTGGATGGGATGTAAATGAGGGAGGAATGACTGACAGGTTTTGGGGGTAGTTTTAGGATGCTTGTTGCTATCCACTTTAAGGGTTATTCACTCCTCCACACTAAGCTCATTGGGGCTGAATAAATTGGGTGATAGCCTTCTCCTAATATATTGCCTAACAGGGTTGTCAGTGTCCTGGAGAGGAGGGGGAGCAGAGGAGAATTTGCAAGCCAAAATAACAAGACATTCTGAGGAGGACAGCTATTTCAAAAGGAAAAGATATCCTGGATTACAGATTCCACTAGAAGCAAATATATCAAATAACAAACAAAGCAGGAATTTAAAATTATTCTTAAAATATAGTGTATGAAAAGAAAGATGTTTGAAACAGAATGATGGGGTGAAGAGCTTAATACTGAAGTGAGAAATGAATTGATGAATTTGAAGATCAGACTGAGGAAATCTTCTAGAAAGTAGAAGGCTAGGAAAGGAGATTATAAATGAAAAGCCAAGAGGAAAAGACAAAGAACACGAAAGTACTAATACTGATGATAACAAGACTGAGAGAAAGAGAAAAAAAATGAAGAGTAAAATATTTGAAGATATGTGAAGAATGAATTAAAATTTTTGAAAGACTTTAGATTGAAAGGACCCAGAAAGTGCCAAAGAAGAGAATCTAAAAAAAAAAAAAACAAAAAACACTACACCTGGGCATATTATAGTGAAATCTACAAACACAAAAACAAAGACAAAACTCTAAACAAAGGAAAAAAGAGCAGATGACATCAAAGGAAAAAGGATCAGAGTGATGTCAGATTTTTCAACAACAATGGATGCAAATGGGTGTTTTCAAAGGATTGAAGGAAAATTACCTTTGAACATAGTGTTTTACATCCAACAAAATGACATTCAAATAAGAGGACATGATAAAAATATTCTCAGGCATACAATATTTTAAAAGCTTGTTACACAAAGATGCATTTAAAACTCTTTCAGGTAAGTATTTAAAAGTAAGGAAAAGACAAATCTGGTGATGTTGTAAGAGGTATATGAAGTAAAGGTGATCAAATAAATATCTATGTAATGGTGGTTTGGGCTTAAAAATAATAAAGACCAAAAAAAAAAAAAAAGAAACATATTCATAACGACCAAGACTTAAAAGTCTAGTTTAGTGGCTCCCAAAGTTTACTGTGCATATGAACACCTGCAGCTCTTGTTCACATGCAAATTCTGATTCAGTGGGTTTGAAATGGGGCCCAAAATTCTACAATTCTAATAAGTTCCCAGGTGTTGATGTTGCGTGTCCTTAGACCACATTTTAAGTAAAAGCCAGGATATAGGTTTGATTAACATGATGGGTGTTGGAAGGAGGGGCAGACAAGGGACAAGAGAGTCCTTATTTTATTCAGGGTAAGCATAGCTTTAATTAAAAACTAAATAAGACAGACATAAAATGAAATGTAGAAGAAGAGGGACACATTGAAATAAGAAATTAAGGTGGTAGTAACAATAACAAAGATACCAGTAGTTACAATAAATATAAATATAGGAAACCAACTGGTTTAAAGGCACAGCTGTATAAATAAGATTAAAATCCCCAACCCAAATTTAAATGGTTTACGTGAGAAACACAAAGCATGTGGACATGCAAAAGTTGAAAGTGAAAGTATGGGAAAAACAAGACCTATCAGGAAAACCCTAATCAAAATAATGTTAATAATCTGTTATATTATATAAAATACATGTTAAGACAAAAAATATTAGGGGTGGATAGAGTCATGACATAACACAAAGGTTCAATTCACCAAGGAAGCACAGCAATTTTAAACATGTATACACCAGTAAAATAGCCTCAGAATATATGCAGCAAAATTGATAGTATTATAATAGCAAATTTGCTATCATACTGGGGAATTTCCACACATCTCTCTTGATTATTCACAGGTTACACAATAAACAACTCAGCAAAGATATAGAAGAAAAATAAGTAACACTATCAAGAAGTAACTCAATTAACAAGTAACACAATTAACCAGCTTGATTGTTAGTTGAGAGAGAGAGAGACTCATGTAATTATTTATGCATCTGTTAGGAAATATACAATTGTCTCATTCACATGTGGAACATTTTTTAAAAATTGATCATATATTATCTATTAAAGATCCTCAAAAATTTCAGATCTCATAATATCTAACCATAATACAATTATGTTAGAAGATAATTTTACAAATTAAAAATATCCCTGAAAATATGGAAATGTAACACACACACACACATACATATATACACACAACACTAAATAGCTCTTCAAGGCTGGGCGTGGTGGCTCACGCCTGTAATCCTAGCACTCTGGGAGGCTGAGGCGGGTGGATAGCTCAAGGTCAGGAGTTCAAGACCAGCCTGAGCAAGAGCGAGACCCTGTCTCTACTACAAATAGAAAGAAATTAATTGGACAACTAAAAATATATGTAAAAAAAAAATTAGCTGGGCATGGTGGCGCATGCCTGTAGTCCCAGCTACTCGGGAGGCTGAGGCAGAAGGATCGCTTGAGCCCAGGAGTTTGAGGTTGCTGTGAGCTAGGCTGACGCCACGGCACTCTGCAGCCCTGGCAATA
>CAUYRT010054700.1:0-23094 GCA_963574885.1 Lepilemur ruficaudatus
AGAAGATTGAAATAGGATCCAATATGATGAAACAGGATCCAACATGAGAAGTGACTCATCATGTACAGAAGTGCATTGATCCAGCAATTCCACCACTAGGTGTTTACCCAAAGGAAAAAAGACATTCTATAAAAAAGACACTTGCACTCAATGTTTATAGCAGCACAATTCACAATTGCAAACATGTGGAAACAACCCAAGTGCCCATCAATACATGAGTGGATGAATAAAATGTGGTATATGTTTACCATGGGGTTCTACTCACCCACAAAAAAACAATGGTGATCTAGCTGTATTATCCTAGATGGAGCCCATTCTACTAAGTGAAGTATCACAAGAATGGAAAAAGAAGCACCATGTGTACTCACCATCCAATTGGTATTAATTGACCAACACTTATGCACATAAAGTAGCGACATTCATCGGGTGTCGGGCAAGTGGGAGAGGGAAGAGGGGATGGGTATATTCACACCTAATGGGTGCGCTGCGCATCAGCTGGGGGATGGACACACTTGAAGCTTTGACTCAGATGGGGCAAAGGCAATATATGTAGCCTAAACATTTGCCCCCGTAATATGCTAACATAAAAAAATAAAGTCAGATAAGTCATCTTATTCATCAAGTAAATTTCTGATTTGACTTCCCATGTAGATTTTCTTACAGCGTAAGAGTGGGCCAGTTAGCCAATAGAAATTTTTGGTTTGCTCGGCAATTATATTTCTCACTACAAATTCCCACAAATTTATATTAAATTGTCACATACTTTTTTTCTCAGTTAGATTACCTTTCCTCTGTATTCGTTTCTTTGAATTTGGTCACTTAAGACAAAGATAAATTTCTGGACATACAAAACTAAGTATCAAGCTCTGACTACCCTGAGCTATGTAGACATAATCTCTTGTTAACATCTTTGTGTTGTTGCTCTCAGATCACAGCAGTTTCTATGGAATAATGGTGGTGTAAAATTCTTAAAAAAGGATTAATATACATACATCCATAATAATTATAACATATTTAAAATGTTTACAAATAGACCCATTTTAGTCCTTGAAATGCTTATCAAGAGGCCCACTCACATATGTAAAATAGCCCAGCCCTAGGTCAGTTTTCTTGGGAAAAAGACCCTGAAACTCTCAGATTAATGTGCAGGAGATGCACTGGGGAGTGCGCTCTGGAACAGCTCAAGTGAGGACAGGAGGCAGCAGGGTTAGGCAGAGGGAGGAGAAGTTGAATCCTAATGTGTAATGCAGTAACACCGGACGCTTCAGCTGGTCCCATGGGGAGCACTGGAGACAGGATGGCTCCTCGGAGTTGTTTCGGTTGAGGCACGGAGTCAGGCCTTTGTACCCCAGTCTCAACCAGCTGTCAAATTTGGGAAAGACAGCTCATTTGGCAGAGGGAAGCCAACACTTCCAGCAGCTGTGGTAGTGACAGCCACAGTCCTAAAAGGTGGACTTGGGTGGTGCGTCACAGCATCCGCTTCCAGCCCACTGAAAGCTTCATCCTCCACCCTAGGCTTATTATATTGCATGACCCAATAAAACAGTCACGAACACTGCTCTTTAAAACTGTTCCATTTTGCCTCCTGATGTGCTATACAAAGGTCACATCACTCCTGTGATACTTTGCTTACCCTCAATCTAATCATGAAGAAACAGACAAACACAAAGGGAGGGATATTAATTAACCAGCCTATACTGTGCAAAACGTAAGCGTCATGAAAAGCAAAGACAAACTGAGAAACTGTTCCCAACTTTAAACAACTAGAGAGACGAGACAACCAAATGCAGCATTTATACCCCAATTAAATCCTTGACCAGAATTTTATTACTATTATTTGCTAAAAAGGACATCATTGGGACTGTTGGCACAGTATGATTAAAATCTGTAAATTAGATAATAGTAACATACATTTTCTGGTTTTGATAATTATTCTGTGATTATGTAAGAGAATATCCATGCTCTTAAGAAATACACACAGCAGTATTTAAGTATAAAAAGGTAAAATGTTCCATTTAAACAATATTATTTAATTGTATCTCAGATATTCCTAATTTTGCCTCAGAAAAAACTTCAGTATCTGTCAAAGGAGAACATGAAATTTTCAGTAACTAGGACTAATTACACCTCTCAGAAAGTTATGTTTACCTAGAATGCCTGCAAGGAGAATAGATCCTGTTTTCTAAAATGGCCCTTTCTTATTACTTTTTACAAAAGCCAGGTGGCCCCACTTGTTTCAGGCTTGGGCAACTACCTCCTTCCTGCCTATGCATTTTGTTCTTTCAGTCTAAAAGCTCTGCATCACTTACATTCCCGCTTTTTTTCTTTTTTCTTTTTTTTTTTATTGTTTTTATTACATTCCTCAAGTCTTTGTCCTAGTGAACTTCCCTTCTCTCTCCACACTTCTCCCTAGGTGATGTCATTCAACCTCCTGGCTTTCTTCTATGCTGAGTATTCCCAAATTATTTTACCATTATGAATTTCTCCTTGGGCCCCAGACCTGTGTATCTAACTGCTTACCTGACATCTCTGATTATGTATCTAACAGGTACCTTACACTTTATATGCCCAAAATATAATTCTCTATATTTCCACTGCAAACCACCTCCAAACAATATCCCATCTATTTTTCCCTGCCCTACTGTTTCCAATTTTGGCCAATGGCACATCATCTACTCTACTGCTTAAGCAAGAAACCTGAGAATTACCCTCAGTATTTTTATCTCTCTTATCTGTGACATTAAATTTCTTGAATTCCTCTTATTAATACTCTAACCATCCACCTTCTATCTTTACTACCACCACTCTAATGCAAACCATCAACAGTCTTCTTACTAAACTTCCAAATTAAATACATTTTCTAATGAGAACCAAGGTCTATCGTGTTTCTCCCTCGCTTATAAGCCTTCAGTGTTTATGAAGGCATGGTAATGTTTTCTCATGGCATAGAAATAAAAAAATCTCCACCATGGCCTTCAAGGCCCTACAGAACCTTGTCTCACTCCATCCCTCTAACTTCCTCTTATATCGCTGTACTCCTAGCTCCCACCTCAGGACTTAGCCCATTATTGCCCCTGCTTAAAGCAGTCCGGGGACTTCCAGATCTCAGAGTTGCCTCCCGACGTGCTTTGGATCTCCTATAAAATTTGATCACTTCTTCAGACCTCCCATCTTCCATCTTAGCACCCAGTTAGTTTCCTTTCTAGCGCTTATAACCTGCAACTGGACATTCAGGACAACCTGCAACAGTACAGTCAGGCTGTAAACTCAGCACCTAGACGCGGCGTGAATAGTTGTCAAAAACAAGACGGGTGGGCTGATCAGAACCAGCATGGGTCAGGACTTGAGAGGGAAGCTAGATCTGCCTAACCCAGCACGCAGGCAACCCAGGAGAAAGAGGGGTCATAGCTCCGCCCTCCTCGCCGGGCTCCCGTCAGTCCCCAAACTCCTCGCCTAGAAAATGCCCCAGAAGACTGCTCAGTGGGCAATGAACCTGAGACCCTCCTGACTCTAGCCCCCGGCAGAGTGCGAACCCCTCCCAGGAGCGATCGCTGAGGCCGCCACACTCACCACACACGTGGGGGCCAAACCAGGTCGGGTCATTCCCTCTTTGATATTTAAAAAAAAAAAAAAAATTTGTTGTGAACTAGTTTCATATTATGTAAATATTATTCAGTGAACCTCCATGGGGATCACAGTATCTAAGTAATGATAAGGTACTCTATGTTCAATCACTAAGGTGCTTTGAATCCTGCTGCATTCCTCCGTATACAATAAGAATAATATTGTTATAAACCTTTACAATCAGTGCTTTCATCAAAGGACCCCAAAACAATTTATAAGCATTAATTAAGTAATTCAAATACTTCTGTGAGAATGCTGCATATTATTCTCATTTTAAAGATGTTTCAAGTAAAGAAAAATTAAAAGGATAGATGGATAAATGCATACATGTAAACACATATACAATGTATGTGTGTTATTATATGGGATATAAAATACATTAGAAAACAATTCGAGCATTAGGATTAGGCCTAATCTCTTTATTTGCTTATTTTTATATTCCTAGTATACATAGGGTGATTAACGTCTCACAGCTTGCCTGGGACTTTGTTAGACTTAGCACTGAAAATCCTCTGTCCTGGGAATTTTCTCAATTCCAGGCCAACCAGAACAGTTGGTTACCATAAGTATACGTCCTGCTTTTATTTCAAGCTAAAGTAATAAACATTTACTATAGAAGTTAGAGCCTCCGTTAGGTAAGCAATGAATTATAGACTGGCCCACTGGATTTATGAACATAAATTTTCACTTTGTTCTATACGAATGAGACTTGGGTCAATTTACATGGACTTTTGCATTCTCTACCCAACAGTTTAGCTTGATTTTTTTTTTAAAGAAGTGACTATGTAAATAGTGGAACAAAACAGGATTACATGTCGTTCCTAGCCTCTTGTGAGTCCAGTCTTAAAATTCATAATACTAAGAAATAGAAGTTATTAAAGTTATAAGAGGCTTGAAGCTTCATAATGGGAAGGTTCACTAGGAAAAATGTAAAATGTCAAAAAACAACAGAATTCTCAGAGATGTTGTGAGGAATAACAAACTCCGGAGACAAAAACCAAATATATATATATATATATACACACACACACACACACACATATTAAGTATGACATATCCAATTTCCTTAAGTACTAAGTTTGACAGTTGATATCACTGACATTTCACTTTCGCATTTCTTGTTTTATATTTATTGTGAAGGTACATCCTCACAATGGATGGAGGACTTTTTTAATAGGAAGAGAACAAGGGCAGCCAGTGAAGGTGTTAGACTTCTGCAGTGTTTCCCTTAACAGTCAGGAATTTGGGGGCCCACCACTGTAATGGCTGGCTCCTGAAGTGGAGTCTGCCAGGCATCAAATCCCACCCATATACACAGTTAAACTTTCTATTGTCTCAGTCTTAGGTATGAATAGAGAACCAGGCGTTTGATGAAAGTGAAAAATCAAGATAAACAAATTAAAAAGATGACCCTGGAGAAAACAACTAATGCAAGGAATAAGATAGAACTTTTTAAAAACGCATATATAGCCCGGGCGCGGTGGCTCACGCCTGTAATCCTAGCACTCTGGGAGGCCGAGGCGGGCAGATCGTTTGAGCTCAGGAGTTCAAAACCAGCCTGAGCAAGAGCAAGACCCTGTCTCTACTAAAAATAGAAAGAAATTAGCTGGACAACTAAAAATATATAGAAAAAAATTAGTTGGGCATGGTGGCGCATGCCTGTAGTCCCAGCTACTTGGGAGGCTGAGGCAGGAGGATCACTTGAGCCCAGGAGTTTGAGGTTGCTGTGAGCTAGGCTGACGCCACGGCACTCTAGCCCAGGCAACAGAGTGAGATTCTGTCTCAAAAAAAAAAGTTTAAAAATGCATATATAAAACACTCAGGGAAATTGAGATGACACTGTGTTATGGGCTGAATGAAAGTCCTAACCCCAGTACCTCAGAATGTGACAATTTGAAGATAGGGTCTTGAAAGAGGTAATTAAGTTAAAATGGGCCCTTATCCAATTTGACTGGTATTTTTGTAAGAAGAGATTTGCACACAGACATGTCCAGAGAAAAGATGATGTGAAGACAATGAGAAGACGGCCATTTGCAAACTAAGGAAAAAGACCTCAGAAGAAACCAACCCTCAGATTTCTAGCCTCCAGAATTGTGAGAAAATAAATTTCTGTTGGGCAAGCCACTTAGTCTGGGGTACTGGGTTATGGAAGCCCTAGCAAACTAATGCACATTGTATTTCTTTTTTTTCTTCTCCCGCATGGGATAACTGGAAAACCTGCTAGACAAATTCTAAAAGAGCTGTAACACTGCACATTGTATTTCTCTAATGTGAACAAGATGCTTTGGGAAAGTCAGAGAGCAAATCTCATTCTTGGAATTTAAAAATACAACTGCCAAAAAATATTTAAAATCTTAGAAGATAAAACAAGGAAATCTTGCAAAATATGGAACAAAAAGACATTAAAGTAAAAAATAGGAGAGAAAGTTAAGACATAAAGGATCATTCCAGAAAGTCAAAACTGACATTCAGAAAGAAAGAACAGCAAAATAATAGAAAAGCTAAATGGAGAAACAAGCTGTCTTCAAATTTAAAATGCTTGTTGACTGCAGAGCAGGATGAGGGAAGGAAGGGAGAAAGGAAGGAAGGAAGGAAGGAGGGAAGAAAGGAAGGAAAGAAGGAAAGGAAGGAAGGAAGGAAATAACAAACATAGATGCATCACTGAGAATGTATAAAGATAAAACCCTGAAAGCTTCTAGAAAGAAAGTTCAAACATACACACACAGATCACCATCGAAGACATTTTCAAGTATGTAAGTGTTTGGAAATTTTACTCCCAAAGCACCCTTTCTTAGAAATGCATTTGAATATATTCTCCAGCAAAACGGAGAAATTGGAAATCCATGGGTCCAACCAAGGAGAGCAATGAAGGGAAGTGCCAGCATGGCATCTATTGAGCAGGTTTAAGAGAGAAACGCCTTCATCTATTCAGCAAATATTTACTGTGCACCTACTACATACATTCCGGGCACTCTTCTGGGTGCTCGGGATATAGCAGAGAAAAAGAAAGACACCATAATGCTTACATTGCAATGCCTGAGATAGAGAAGAAGTAAATGAGGATGTGTGCAAGCTAATCATATGTAGTGATGAGTGCCATGAGGGAAAATAAAACAAGGAGAGGTGTGCTTGTTCAGGTAAGGTGGCCAAGGAAAGCCTCCAGGGTGACGTTTGTGCTGAGGCCTGAATGAAATGAGGAACTGGGCCAGAGGAAACACTGGGAGAAGTGTATTTCAGGAAGAGGAAGCAGCAAGTACAAGGCCCAGCTGTAGAAATGAGCTTTGTGTGTTTGAGGAGTGGGAAGAAAGCAACCGTGGCAGGAATGGTGGGAGTGACACAAGCGGTAGGAGATGATATCCAGGAAATAAGCAGGGGGTGGGAATGACACGTCATCAGAGGGTTTTGAGCAAGAAAAGGAAGTGAGCAGGACAATGCAACAAGGAAGAGGAAAAGGGGGACTTCATGGGCTAGAAGGCATGACTGGAACGATAGAATCTGTTAAGGACCAAGGCAAAGAATGAAGAAAAAATGGTAAGCCATTTCAAACTATAGGAAAAAAGGTTCAAGAAAATCAGTGTAATTGTGGCATATTATGTGGCCCTCCACTGAAAAATATTTAACTCAACACAATAATATAAATAATTTTCATTGAATTTTAACTTCATATAATTAAAGCAAGATAAAGTTCATGTTTACATAAGAGGTAAACAGAAGGGTAAGGCAAGAACAAAGTAGGGAGTTGGGAGATCTAAATATCTGTAAGGTTAATAGAACAAGAAATAGAAGTCTAATTATTCAAACTTTCAAAAGTAAGCAATAAACAAAACTAAAAATATTTAGTTAAACATACTTGCAAGAGAGGAGAAAGTTGAGTATAGTGTTGGAAGGGAACTAAATTCTAAATTCTCAATAATCATAGCAGGAAGTCAATAGATAATGTCTGAAGTTGATCAATCAATCAAAAACATCAGTATAAGCATATTATTTAGAAAAATGGAGGTGACCACCAGAATTATAAGTTCTGGCCCAGAGTTCTAAGAAGGAGACAGAGATATAAAGAGAGGGGCAGAGGATTATTAATTGTTGTGAGACTTTGGGCCTTTACAATTTTTTAATAGCAGACATATATATTAGTTTGAATTTAAAAGCATTTTAGTTTAATGTAAATAAATAAATTCCACTGTACTTATAAAATGGGGATAATAAAAGTACCTGCCTCATATGGCTTTAGGGAGTAAGTAAGTTAGTATTCGTAATGTATAGATAGAACAGTGACTGCACATGGTTGGCATGAAATTCCTGTTTCTTTAACTAATAAAGCATGAGATGATTAGAAGTTAACACAAAAGTGGTCCATTGAAATTTCTCTCTTGTACAGGTATGAAATTCCATTATTAGAGAGTTTATTCAAGGCTTTACAATCTTTTAGAATCCCATATGAAATAAGATTTCTCTTGAGAAGAATGACATGTTAAATTCTCTTTTTTCCCCCCTCTTCCACTCCATTTTAACTTGTTCGAATTAATCAAATCTTTTCTAACCTTGATCCATATTTGAACACAAAGACATCCTGGTTAGGCAGCTGAGATGGGGGAGGAGCTGGTTTGCCAGGAGATTAGAAAGCATCCAAAAGGGAAGTGAGAAGATCATTCAAAAGCTAACTAAGTAGGAGGACTCTAAGACAAACCACAGCACAATTTGGCCAAGAACCAGACTTTAACAAATAGAGTCTTGGCTCCTGTCTCCCCATGGCCCATCCTATTCCTGTCTGTCTCACAGTGACACGCTGAAACCAGGATAGACCAGGGAATGTGTTCCAGGTTTGGCACAGGCTCTGCTTATTTATTACCAGACTAAGAAAACCATGTTGTTTCTGGGTCTGCCATGGAGTCAAAACCCTAAGGACCGTTTTTCTCACATTTATTTTTGTTCAAGGCTCTCTGGCCACTGCAGTAGACTTGAATCCCAAAGGGTGGTCCCTGAACCAGTTCAGCCTCAAGGGTTTGGGAGGGGCTGTTTGTTTGGGCAGGAAGCAGCTCAGGGAAACTCAACCAGCTTTTGGGAGTGGTTGCCTTGGGAGACCTTTCAATCCCCTCGGAATGAGGCCTCTGGCTGGCTGACCTCCTCTACTGTTTCCACAAGAACAGTGTCTGCATTTGAGTGGAAAGAACATGTGTACAAGTGAGGACTTGCCCCAGTTCAAGATGAGAGTTTCTGATCCACAGACAATCTGCTTTGGGAGTTGATGAAATGTGAAATGTGGCCTTTTATAGGAAGCTCTTTCAAGTTTCACTGTGAGAGAAACATGATACATGAGGAAACTGGGCTGGCTTAGACAATCACCATCTATTTTTGCATTTAACATAAAGAAATCAGAAAGTTTTAAAGCTAGCAGGGACTTACCATCTAATTCCCTTCCCTTTTTTATGTATGTGGAGGAAGATCTGAAGGAGTTGAGTAATGTGAATCACGTCACACACTATCTGTTGAGTGTCTGAGATTAAACTCACGTGTACTGACTTTCAGGCTAGTAATTCAATTCATCGTACACTGTGTGTAACCTGGAAAGCATTTGGGGAGACCATATGAGGCTTGGTGAAAACCTATTAATATTTTTTGTATGATATAATTATTATCTATAAAAATACAAAAATAATTTCAAATGTGTAAAATTTTTTAAATTTCAATAAATTTAGGGGGTACAAATGGACTTTTGTTTTATGGATAAATTGTATAGTGGTGAAGTCTGGGCTTTTAGTGTACCCATCACCCAAATAATGTACATTGTACTCAGTGGGTAATTTTCCACACCTTATCCCCCTTCTCCCCTCCCGTCTTCAGAGTCTGTGATGTCTATTACACTACTTTGCATGACCACACATAGCCATAGTTAGCTCCCACTTACAAGTGAAAACATGCAGTATTTGGTTTTCTGTTCCATTCCTGAGTTACTTCACTTAGGATGATGGTCTCCGGTTACAACCAAGTTGCTGCAAAAAAAAAAAAATTTTTTTTGTTCTTTTTTTATGGCTGAGCAGTATTCCATAGTGTGTGTGTGTGTGTGTGTGTGTGTGTATACACATACATATATATGTGTATACGTCTATATACACACACACACATACATGTACACACAACATGTTCTTTATCTACTCATTGGTCAATGGCACTTAGTTAATTCCATAACTTTGTCATTGTGAATTGTGCTGTGATATACATATGAGTACAGGTATCTTTTAGTTATTCATGAATCAGGGTAATATCCCCTCTAAAAATTTAAAAAAGATGTTCTGATGGACTGAGCAGAGGAGATAGTCTTTATAGTCAATAAAAGAGCTGAAGAAGTAGAACTAAGGGACGAAAAGCAGATTGGTCATTTCAAAGTTGCTTTCCTTATAGAGTTAAAGCAGAGGGGACTTCTTCTCATGCCAGCTAAAGCTGGTCTGTTTGAGGATTGGTTATTCCTTCTCTTTCTCTCTCTCTCTCTCTCTCTCTCTCTCTCTCTCTCTCTCTCTCTCTCTCTCTCTTTGTCTCTCTCTGTTTCTATGAAGACAGTAAACAATTTAGTTTTGGTTTGGTGACATGGAACTTTAGCATGAGTCACTCCATTTTGGTTTGGTCTATTGACACCTAGTGCAAGAGCTCAGTCCAAATTAATAGCCTCCAATAAATATATTTAACAGGACAGTGTCTACCTCAGTGAGACTAGAACCAATTTTCATTTCCACAGCTACATAAGGAATAGATAGAAAAACTGGAGTAACAGACACTGTTTTCCAGTTCACTCCAGTGATGTGTTGTCATTGATTTGTTTTTGCCAACAGTACTTTAGTATCCTTTTAGAGTGACTCCTTCCTCACCCATCTCCTCCCACATCTGCCCATGGGCCCATGTTTTTCATCTAGCTCAGGAACTTTGGTCCCACCTAAGCTAGTCACATAGTTTCTGCCTAAAATACTCTGCCTTGGCTCACTAACTTGAAGTTGACAACTTACTCCTGAATAATTTAACTCTGTTCTTGGAACTGAACCATCTTCAGACTTAACTTTCACTACTGAGGGTGGGAGGAATAAAGGTGTTGCAGACCCACTGTGTAATTGGCTACAGAGTACATTGACCTTTTGTCTTCCTCCTGGACAGCCATGGCTTTTCTCCAGTCTCACATGCGGGCATAATGCAATCCTAGCTTGGTCTCCAGTCTTCACAGCCCCCACCTTTACTCACTTGAGTGTGATGATCTGATCTGGATATTTTGCTTTTGTCAGAAGGGTAGGGGGATATGAAAAGAAGAGACAAAATTGATTTATACTGTGCTTCTACACTGACCCATTGCAGCAATATCAACATTAATTCAGTTTAAGATCCCACATTTCTACAAGTATATTTGGCAATATTGTTCTGGGGAATAATTTGAAATAGGTATCAAAACCTTATCTATATTAGTCAAAAGTGTTGATTGCCAAAGACAGAAAGCCAGCTCAGATTAGTTTAAGTAAAAAGGAAAATCTAGGGCGGGTAGAGTGGCTCACGCCTGTAATCCTAGCACTCTGGGAGGCCGAGGCGGGAGGATCGCTCAAGGTCAGGAGTTCAAAACCAGCCTGAGCAAGAGCAACACCCAGTCTCTACTAAAAATAGAAAGAAATTAGCTGGACAACTAAAAAATATATATATAAAAAATTAGCCGGGCATGGTGGCGCATGCCTGTAGTCCCAGCTACTTGGGAGGCTGAGGCAGAAGGATCACTAGAGCCCAGGAGTTTGAGGTTGCTGTGAGCTAGGCTGACACCACGGCACTCTAGTCCGGGTGACAGAGTGAGACTCTGTCTCAAAAGAAAAAAAAGGGAAATCTATTAGGTCAAGTAGTTGGACTAATCCAGGAGAGAGCATGTTGCTAGAACCAGGAGTGCAAATCATGTCATCCAACATGATGTTTATGTTCGTCGCCCCATAACCCAACTCTGCTTTCTTCTGCGTTGGCATCAAGATGGCCCTCATCATTCTCAATCTAAAATGATCTTTGGTACCACTTAAAAATTCCAAAAGGAAAGAGGTTTTTTTGTTTGTTCGTTTGTTTGTTTTTTTTATTCAGACAGACTCTCACTCTCTTGCCCAGGCTGGAGTGCCGTGGCATCAGCTTAGCTCACAGCAACCTCAAACTCCTGGGCTCAAGTAATCCTTCTGCCTCAGCCTCCTGAGTAGCTGGGACTACAGGCATGCGCCACCATGCCTAGCTAATTATTTACATATATATTTTTTTAGTTGTCCAGCTAATTTCTTTTTATTTTTTTTAGTAAAGACGGGTCTCACTCTTGCTCAGGCTAGTCTTGAACTCCTGAGCTCAAACAATCCACCACACCCAGCTAGAAAGAGATGTTTTTATCCAAGAATCATTATCAGACTTATTGGCCCCGCTCCTGGACCAGGCACTGTGTCTGGAGTGATAGGAGACAGGACACTTTGATCCTAGCATGGATGAAAAGTCCCACCAAGTGAGGGAGAGACAATTCATAAAAGGAAATGGGAGAGTGGGGTGGGAGGCCAGTTGTAGTATCTGAAAAAGGGAAGGGATTCTGGGCAGGCAGAAACAAGTGATATCAAAATACAATGTTCATCCTCTTCTTAGAGTATTTACCCTTAGGAAAAAATCAGGGGTGTGAGAGAGTTACAACGTGATGACTCACAGAATTTTTTATAACAAACAAAATCCAGGCCGGGCGTGGTGGCTCACGCCTGTAATCCTAGCACTCTGGGAGGCTGAGGCGGGAGGATTGCTTGAGCTCAGGAGTTCAAGACCAGCCTGAGCAAGAGGGAGACCCTGTCTGTACTATAAATAGAAACAAATTAGCCGGGCATGGTGGTGCATGCCTGTAGTTCCAGCTACTTGGGAGGCTGAGGCAGGAGGATCGCTTGAGCCCAGGAGTTTGAGGTTGCTGTGAGCTAGGCTGACACCACGGCACTCTAGTCCGGGTGAGACTCTGTCTCAAAAAAACAAAAATCCAGAAAGAATTGAGATGTTCAATAATAAGGGATTTGTGGAATAAATAGGTACATGGATTCAACAGAACACTGTGCAGACTTTGAAAACTGTGTCGTAGAGGAAAACTTAATGACGTGAAAAAATGTTTCATTCAACGGATCTTATTAGGCATAACAACACTACGCAGAGCATGGTCCCCATTAATTATTTATGTATGGTGTGGGTGTACACGAAAAACATGTATTAATACATACATATACCTTTTCATACACATTTTATACATATTATATATATTTTATCTATATAAAACATAATGTATAAATATTATGAAAGATTGAAAGATATACTTCATAATGTTGATTACTTCTAGTTGGTAAAATTAGGAGTCATTTGAGTCATTTTGGTACTTTTCTCTATTTTCTACAGTTAATATATCTTTTTTTTAAATTAAAAACATTATTGAAAAAACTTTAATTCCTTACTGCCCATTTAAAACTGATCATGCTATTTCTGTCTGTGCAAAAAGGAGCTGAAATGGAGGTCCTAATCACTGGTAAATAGCAAACTTTGGTTAGACTTCAAAGAAACTAATTAGGAGAATAAATTATTTAACAATAAATTTTTTAAGATTAGCTAAGACCCAAATGTATTCTCCATTATGTCATATTTCCACATTTTCAGGCTTTATTTGTATGCACACCACTTGATTCCTTCAGAATTAATCCATCAGCCAGCTCCATGCTGAAAGTACAGGCCCAGATATCAGCCCAGGGAGAGACTCAGGTTATCCTTTCTAAATTTCGTAATTACTCCTGAATGTATCTGTGCAAAGCTAAATGCATTCCTGCTAGATACAGGGAACTTTTCTCAACGGTGTTAGTAATATTCAGATTAGAGGAAACTACTTCAGCAAAATAGAGAACTGTAAACATCCTAAACGACCAAACCAAAATCGCTTACTCCTCTTGTTTCCGTTTTCCTTGGAGAGCTCCCTTTAGGAATGAGATTTTGCATCACCCAAAGAGCCTCTGCATTATCCAAGCTCAGAAAAGAGGACGGAATGATTGGTCTCTCCCCAGTTTACAAACGAAATGTCAATGAGCCAAATCTTTGTAAGCCCAAGAGGGAACACCTTAATTATGCCAGTGACTTCTAGAGAAGCACAAAATTTAGGAGCAAGGATGAAAAACAACACTCTTGTTCACTTATTTCTACCATTACCTGTGTCCACCATTTCACTTGTGAACTAGCCCCATTTCTCTCTGAATTACCCAACATGAGAGGCAACCTGATGGCATGGCAAGATGGACTGCCAGGGTGCTCTCTAGTGAAGGTGACATTTCTGTTTCTTGACACCATTCCATCATGGGACACGACTACTAATAGCTTGTCAACAAACAGTCCGCCTTTCTCTTTTTTTTTTTCTTTTCTTTTATTTCATTTGTATTACAAAGGACAGTCTCCCTCTCTCTGGCAAGACTGCTCTTGTCTCCTGAGTAGGAAGCGTAACAAAGGGCGTCAGCCCACACAATATCCTTTCTTCTTCCTTACTAACAGATCTCCAAATTTCTTGGGGTATCAATGTGCCCAACTTAAAAATTATATTTTTCAGGGTGGTGTATATAGAGATGTGCCACTCAGATCCCCTTGCTTTAAGAAAGGACTTGTCACCCACTGTGAGGCGTGTGCTTAGCTGACAGCCTCTAGTGTTTAACCCCTGGCAACTTTCAAGCTGAGGTCATGTTTTTCTAGGGGCAGCCCCCAGCCGATAACTGAGCAAGATGCAAGTACAAAAGCCTACCTGTTTCCGCCCCACACGGTACTCCCCTAATAGGCGGTCTTTGCTTTGGAGCTGCACATTGAGCAGGCAGACTTTGGTCTGCAGCGAGGAATGATGGCTCTCCTTGCCCCATTCTGCTTCCCGCTGCTTTCACAGGTGTTACTCCGCATTAAGCCTTTTGCATGCCTCACTCTCTCAAGCATCTGCTTCCTGAAAAACACAGCTGGTGACACCCAGCTGTTGTTGTGGCTTTGGCAGCCATATAACACAGTTCTGGCTGGTGAGATATAAGTGGAGTTGTTGGGTAGGATTCTAGGAAAGCTCTTTAATTGGAAGCAGTCTCTGCTGACATGCACCGTTTTGCTACTTGCATTTTTCCTTCTTTCTACCTGGAACACAGATGCATTTTAAGGGGTGGAGCAGCCATCTTGTGACAATGAGGTAACACACACAAGATCTAAAACCACATGCTAAGGATAGCAGAGTGGAAACCTGGAAGATGCCTGAATCCTAGAAGGCATTGTGAAGGGATCATACAAGCCTTCATTGTTTACCTCCGGATTTCTTATTTTGTGCAACAAATAACCCCCTTACTTGTTTAAGCCTCAATATGTCAAGTCTTACAGTGGAATGCAAATGTAACTAATTCATAGGACACAGAAAAATATTCATGCTATGTTGCTATGCAAAAATTGCAGGCTACAGAGCAGTGTGCAAAGTATGGTCCAATTATTTACCTATGTGTATGTATACATACACACATATATACACATTTTATCTATTTTTTATACATATTATACACATTTTATCTATATAAAGATAAAAGATGTGCTTAAGAAGAGGACGGAGAAGTGATACCCAGCCAAGTGGACTAAATCAACCTCCTGTGGTGAAGGGGTTGCGAGTGACAACCAGCTCACCCCCTTCTCCTTGTCCCATAATGGTTTGACTCACAAAGAATAAAGCAATCGGCATGTGAATTTTTTTTGTACAAGGCGCAAGGCAAATATTTATGAATTGTATAATACATGTATTGATTTGCCCAGGAAACTACAAAACAAAATATATAATTTAAGCAAAGAGATTTTTTTTTTCCTAGTAAAATAGAATAATTCCAAATTTCTACCTTGTGATCAGCTGAGACTTCCCAATGAGCAGGTGAGACACCGAACCTTTAAATTACTGAATAAGGAAAACCAGGCAGCTTACCCACACATGGGGTAGGAAAAAGAGGGGGTTTTTTGTTTTTGTTTGTTTTTTGAGACAAAGTCTCACTCTGTTGCCCAGGCTAGAGTACCATGGCATCAGCCTAGCTCACAGCAACCTCAAACTCCTGGGCGCAAGCAATCCTTCTGCCTCAGCCTCCCAAGTAGCTGGGACTACAGGCATGCACCACCATGCCCGGCTAATTTTTTCTGTATATTTTTAGTTGTCCAGCTAATTTCTTTCAATTTTTAGTAGAGATGGGGTCTTGCTCTTGCTCAGGCTGGTCTCAAACTCCTGACCTTGAGCCATCCGCCTGCCTCGGCCTCCCAGAGTGCTAGGATTATAGACATGAACCACCAAGCCTGGCCAAAAAGAGTTTTTTGAACTAGAAATCAGAAAATCTGAATTGGAGTCAGGCATGGTGCTCACACCCATAATTCCAGTGACTCAGAAGGCTGAGGCAGGACTGCTTGAGGCCAGGAGTTTGACACCAGCCTGTACAACATAGCAAGACTCTATCTCTGAAAAAAAAAAAAAGAAAAAAAAGAAAGAAAGAAAGAATTTACCTGGGTATGGTGGTACATGCCTGTAGTCCCAGCTGCATGGGAGGCTGAGGCAGGATTGCTTGAATCCAGGAGTTTAAAGTTACAGCGAACTATGATCATGCCATTGCACTCCAGCCTGAGTGACAGAGCAAGACCCCATCTATTAAAAAAGGAAAAAAAGGAAAATCTGAATTGTAGACCTAGTATACTAGTAACTTCATCTGTCATCTGTAAAGGAGGTAGTATGATTTGTTTTCCTTCCTTCACAGGGTGTTGTGAAAATCAAATGAAATAGTTAGTATAATATGCTACACCAATGTAAATTAATAATAAAACAACAACAACTAAGGCTCTCTGCATGCCAGGCACTGTGCTATTAATAAATACTTTATCGATTTTTAACTCTTTGAATCCTCTGAATTATCCAATGGGATTATGTGATGTGATTATGAGGCCCAGAACACTATGCCCCAAATGCTGAGGTCAATTCTCCCTGATGTATACATTTTATGAATGGCCATATTTATGATTAATAAATATGATGCATTAGGCGGTGGCTCACGCCTGTAACCCTAACACTCTGGGAGGCCCAGGTGGGTGGATCGCTCAAGGTCAGGAGTTTGAAACCAGCCTGAGCAAGAGCGAGACCTCGTCTCTACTAATAATAGAAAGAAATTAATTAGACAACTAAAAATATCTAGAAAAAATTAGCTGGGCATGGTGGCGCATGCCTGTAGTCCCAGCTCCTCGGGAGGCTGAGGCAGGAGGATTGCTTGAGCCCAGGAGTGTGAGGTTGCTGTGAGCTAGGCTGACGCCACGGCACTCTAGCCCGGGCAACAGAGTGAGACTCTGTCTCAAAAAAAAAAAACAAACAAATATGATGCATTAGTATTTTCATATGTGAATGAATAGCAGCAAGTATGTTTAGTTACGATCTAGTGGAACACTGAGCCACTTCTATTTCTTGTGCTTCTTTTTAAGAAAAGAAGAAGGAAGACAGGTGAGTAAGGAAGACTGTAGAAGGGAGAAGGGCCTTCTTTCCCTTTTTCCTCATATGTTAGCTCAAGGAAGAGAGAACCTCTCCTACTCTTCTGTCCTCTCTAGTCACCCCTTTTTTTGTTCCTCCTCCTAGAAGTGACTGAGATGACTGTTTAGAGCTGGGGACATTCATCAGGCCAGTTTCACTTGTGGTTTCACTAGACCTGTGTTGAAGACTAAAGATCAGTGCCCGTGACTGTCTTGTCCTCTCATTCACTTCGGAGCCCAGGTCCAAGGCTCTGTTTCACTTCCTGGAGGAGTGGCAAGCGTACGTACGTGAGCATCTAAGTGGATGCAGGTTCTGTTCTGAAGGCCCTGTGTGTGTCTTCATGGCAGCATGCTGAATATGCAGGTACGAAGATCTACTAACCAGAGTATAAGGTGGGAGTCCCAATGGCAGCCTCTGCCAGACTCAAAATTCAGTCTCTAACACTGCAGTTTATCACAGCCTTACATTGTGGGGGATACGTAGCTACTGCCTGGATTAAGTCTATTTCCTTTCCACTTGCCTACTTATCTTTTCATGTATGTTCCTAGAAGAGGGTTAGTGGCACCCTAATCCCCTAAAAGAAACCAGAACTTTAATTTATTAAAGTTCTAATAATTATTAAAGGAAACATTATTTCCTTTGCTAGAATGGAACTGTATATTCTTCTGTGTCTCCAGGTGTGACATAGGATTTGACTGGCTTAAAAAATGCTTGTTGGATGCATTAGTAAAGAAAGTATGTTGTTGTTTCTTAAGTAGAGTTTAAAAGAAAATTTGGAAAGGAGAACAGGTTTACAGAAAGATGAGAAGGTAAACTTAGCTTAGACTGAGTGAGGAAGGATATAGACTTTCATAGAGCTAAGCCAAAGTAGCCTAGACTGAAAAAAATGCTGGACTTTGAAGCTAACAGAAGTATAAAGACTGAAAGGCCAGAGTCAGACAGAGGGCAAAAGTCCTCAGGTAGTAGCAGAAATGAAAATTAGCTGTCAACAGGTAGGCCGCTCTCCTATACACCTCCCCACTGGTAGGTCTTTAAATATCCACTACCCGGATCCTGGCATTATCTTCGGAACTTCAGTTAAGATACCTGTCAATATGATATATTTTATTATACATGTCACAAACCGTGTGATAGCTTACACTTCTTAAAACATAGGTGAAAAATGGAGGCAGTCCCTACTTTTAAAAAATATTATTGTTTAGGCTGGGTGCAGTGGCTCACACCTGTAGTCTTAGCACTCTGGGAGGCCAAGGTTGAAGGATCACTTGAGGTCAGGAGTTGGAGACCAGCCTGAGCAAGAGCAAGACCCTGTCTCTACAAAAAATAGAAAAAATTAGCTGGGTGGGACGGCACACACCTGTAGCCCCAGCTACTTGGGAGGCTGAGGCAGGACGATCACTTGAGGCCAGGAGTGTGAGGTTGCAGTGAGCTATGATGACACCACTGCCCTCTATCCCTGACAACAGAGTGAGACCGTGTCTCAAAAAAAAAAAAATTATTGTTTAATGAATTAATCAAATTTTTGTCAAAACAACACATGTACAGTTAAAAACAAATAGTGAAAAAAGGCTTATAGTGAAAAACAGCAGTTCCTGCTTCAGCATTCACCAATCTCCAAAGCATGTCATAACAGTCGACTCCTTTCATTTTTTATGTATTTATTTTGGCATATCTCTAAATAACATGCTTATATTTCTATTTCTTGATTGACCGATTTTAGAAGTCTATTGATTTATTTTTATGAAAGATAAAGCTCTAACTCGACTTCCACAATTTCATTCACTCCATAGAGTTAGGTCACAATTTTGGGGTTAATCAATAGTATTATTATAACCATGTGATTATTGTTTACTGTTGAGATAAGTGGTGTATTATGATTCTGGTTATGGGTTTTTGTTTTATATCTCTTTATTTTTCCTAGAGTTAACCACTGCCTCATTTTTCAAGTGGTTTGATTTTCATGTTCGTAATCCTTAATTTTTCCTATCAATCTACTGTACTTCTAGCAATGGTTATTTTCCAAATGCCAAACATATCGGTTATTCGATCAAATCCACTATTTTCCTGAAGACCCCCATTCTGGAGCCCCCAGACCCCTTCTCCAATCTTGGCTGGTCTTTAGGCACAGGCTGACCACCAGGGACTTCATTTTGCCATTTTCTTTCTTTCTTTTCTTTTCTTTCTTTTTTTTTTTTTTTTTGAGACAAGAGTCTCATTCTGTTGCCTGGGCTAGAGTGCCGTGGCATCAGCCTAGCTCACAGCACCCTCAAATTCCTGGGCTCAAGCAATCCTTCTGCCTCAGCCTCCCAAGTAGCTGGGACTACAGGCATGTGCCACCATGCTCGGCTACGTTTTTAATTGGCAAATTAATTTTTTTCTATTTTTAGTAGAGATGGGGTCTTGCTCTTGCTCAGGCTGGTCTTGAACTCCTGAGCTCCAACGATCCGCCTGCCTCGGCCTCCCAGAGTGCTAGGATTACAGGCGTGAGCCACTGCACCCGGCCTCATTTTGCCATTTTCTTATGTTGGATCTTCTATTTCCTAGATCTAATTTCTCAGTTATATTAACTTGATGAATCTATACTTCTCACAAGTATCAGCACTTTCAGTTTGCTGTTTTCTATTCATTTTTATCAAATAAAAAGGGCAAAATGCAATTAAAATATTCTAAAAACCACATAAACTACTGATCAACAGAAATAACAGTGCCATCGAACTCATCAACACACAGTGCCACCATGAAAATTCTTCATTTCTCAGCCATATTCAGTGTGGGAAAGGTAAAACATCACAGTCATGTACAAATAGTAAGAAGTACTGTTGTCCATAGCTGTGAGCTCTAGATAAACTCCTCATTCAGTGCCTCTTCAAACTATTATCTTAAATATATTTCCTTACCTTTTTGTTTTTTGCAATTGAAGGGCTAAACTGACCTTCTTTGTATGCTTTGTTTCCTCATATTTCTAACTCTTATGTCATCCTCTTCTTTAAGCTCCCCCAAAACAAAACTCCACTGGACAATAATGTTAGTGATTCAAGTTAACTTTTTCTGAAAAGTCCATTGGGCAATAGTGAACAGCTTTTCACTTAAGAAAAGAAAAAAGGAAGTTCATTGGCTATATCTCTTTTAAAATCTTTAATTTTGACCTTAAATCCATTTTCTCTCTCTAACCTTAAGCCTGCCTGGCAACTATCCCTACCTCCCTGGGTATCTCCCCTCCTCCCTCCCAAAGTCTCTCTTATGCCAAATACTGTAGTTCTGTACCAGCCTCTTGTTCCAAACGTGCACAACAACCATTTGTTATTACTTAGGCCAGTATGCCAAAGGCCCTTAGACTGATCCTCTCTCTTGTTAATTAGGATCCATTTTCCTTAGAAGTCAGTGAAGGATTATTAAGAACGAATTTTCCTCTTACATGTTTAAATTCAAAATAATGGATTATTATATACACAAAAGTAAGACTTGGATTAATTTCAGTTTTTCTACTTACGAAATAAGGAGATACATGTATATAAATCTATATTTACCAGCACCAAATTTCCAGTTCTTTTCAGGTATGTTTTGTGCCACTTTTAGATTTATGCCTGGGCAGCTGGCTGAGTAATCCAACAAAGAGTGGGGTAGTTGAAAGTGGGACAAGTGAAATCAGGATCATCATGGAGGCTTCTGGAAAAAGGCAAGTCAAAATAGAGCAGAGCTGGTGATGGGGTTTGGGGCGTAGAAAGCAGAATAGCATCCGGTGTTTTTAGTTGGCCAATTAATTTCTTTCTATTTTAAGTAGAGAAGGAGTCTCGCTCTTGCTCAGGCTGGTTTCGAACTCCTGACCTTGAGCGATCCACCTGCCTCGGCCTCCCAGAGTGCTAGGATTACAGGCGTGAGCCACTGCGCCCGGCCACAAGAAAGATTTTTTAAAAATAAAACAGAAAAGTTTACTGCAGACTGAGGATTGCCTGTCATCAACATCATTGCCTTGCTGCTCTGTAATGGAGAACAGAAGCCAAGAGCTCTTATTTCCTAGAATCCCCTTCCCCATATAGTTCCAGGGTAACATCTGCAAATGAGAACATTCAAGTGAGCCGTGGAAGGTACCAGACAAGGTGAAGTTATCACTCCGTGGAGATATGTGGCCTGACCCTAGACCTGAAGTTCTCGGAAGTGTCTGGATGAACCAACCCCTGGGAATCACCTGCTTTAGAACAATGGCTGCTGAGACAGCCACAGTGATGGTGCAGGCTGTGATGGCTTGTGGGGGCTTCCCACAGGTTCTTGGCTTTATTATTATTATTTTCTTAAGAGACAGGTCATGCTACACTGCCCAGGCTGGAGTGGAGTGGCTATTCACAGGTGCAATCCTACTACTGATCAGCACAGTTTTGACTTACTCCATTTCCAATCTGGGCTGATTCACCTTGTATTAGGCAACCTGGTGATCCCTTATTGATGTCAAACTTAGTGTGGATACCTGATTGGCATAGTGCACTATAGCCCAGAACTTGTGGGTTCAAGCGATCCTCCCGCATCACCCTCCCAAGTAGCTGGGACTACAGGCAAGAGCCACCACCTTACCTGGCAAGAAAACTGAATTCTAATATAATTTCTCACTTTATAGCCTAAAGCTTTGGGTCCTCTTCCTTATGTAAAATGTCTCCTATCTTCTTTTGTAGCACTTTGCTTTGGTGCAGACTGCCCTCTGTGAAGGTCATTGGAATAGAAACTCTTAGCACTACACGGAACCTTGTCTAGAGAATCCGGAGCCCTCCTGACCCCTGGGCCATCGTGTGAGCTACAGCCTCACCTGGCCATGACTAGACTTCTCACGCTGCACCTCTCAGCTTCACTAAGGGTAAAGGTACTTACTGGAGGCAAGGGTACTTATGAGATATAGGAAACTTTGGGAAGATGTCAATGCAGGGTCTTTTTCACTCTGGTTACTTTAGGTTACAAAAGGCATTTAGGTCCACTCGGAATAAAAGTGCAAAGTGGCAGAGCTCAGTCTTACTATTTGCATTGGTCTTGGTAGACTGCATTTCAAGATGATCTCAATTGGCAATTCCCAGTTCCTGGGGTCTTGCTAGGAATGTTCTTCTGCAGGCTCTCAGGAGAGGAATGTTCTTATGGTACTGGTTAAGGAGCTCAGGATATAGAGAAAGGCAAAGACAGAAAACAAGATAGCCCATAACTATGTATCAACTTTCCTTGGAACTGTCCCTTCTGCTCTCATGCCCCAATATCATGTTCATTTCCTTACATGGCTCCTGCTTCGTACAATCCCTTCCCCTTCTCCAAGGGAGCAGATACTATGCCTTCTGGATTTTCTAAGCCAGAAATATCTGTTCCTCTCTTAAGATACCCATTTCACCTGGTATTCTGGTTATTTAATTATAGATTTCTTCCATTGTACTGGACTTCAGACTGTGTCATTTGTATCTTTCTCTCTCTCTACCATGCACAAGATAGTGCTACTAGGCTCTCTTTATTAAATGCTCCTAACCCCTCCCCTCTTTAAATCAGAGATTGGCAAACTACAGCCCTTAAGCCAAATGTAGCCCTCTACCTGCTTTTATAAATAAGTTTTATTAGAATACAGCCATGTAGATCATTTATGTCAGGGGTGGGGAACCTTTTCATGTGGGCTAAATTAATTTTTCTGTAATCCAGTAAGGCTAAATTCAAGAAAATTCGATTAGATATACTTAAAAATGTATATTATTTTGTAAAAATTTAACTATGTACTTAATAAATTTCAAAAAAATGAAAACTATTTATTAATTTTAAAGTTAACTAACCTTTTAATGACTTTGTTGTGTCTGTTTTTTGTTGGAAAGCATTTGAATATCTGGTTGCAGCACCGAGGCCCACAGTTTCAGCTGATCCTCTAGATGGGCATCAGTCATTTGTGCCTTTAAGGGTGTCTTGATTTGGGTTAGGTAGGAGAA
>CAUYRT010054701.1:0-129634 GCA_963574885.1 Lepilemur ruficaudatus
CCTGTAGTCCCAGCTACTCGGGAGGCTGAGGCAGGAGGATTGCTTGAGCCCAGGAGTTTGAGGTTGCTGTGAGCTAGGCTGATGCCACGGCACTCATGCTAGCCCGGGCAAGAGAGTGAGACTCTGTCTCAAAAAAAAAAACAAAAAAAAATTTCCATTGGTTTAATCAGTAATTCCATACATTTTTTTAGAACCGTAGCTGACCTCCGTACACAATCGCTGGGTTGTTTTTCATTTTGTTTTGTTTTTTAGAGCATCAGTAAAACTTACATGGTCTTACTGACTTCTCAGCAACTGAAGCTGTCACAGATCTGTCTTGAAATTGATATTCTCAAAATGTCAGTCATGAGGTTTGAAGAGAAGGAATGCTCCTCACTAGAATCAATCTGCGGCACTAGCCAGTTAACGAAGCCTGGATCAGCAAGCAAGGAATATTTTTTCTTGCCTTTAAAATGTGAATCCTGTGGTATATTTAGCTCATGCTACCATATTGGTCTTAATAGCTCTATAAAATCTCTTTACCCTTTCAAAGGCCCATGTAAATTTTCAGAAATATGCTGGGAATAAATCTTATACCCGAAAAGGCATTCTAAAGAAATAGCATAGGCTCCCCCCAAAAAGTTAAAAAAACATTTTCAAGAGCAGTTGTGCCATTGAATTCTCCAAATAGTTTTTACTATAAAAGCAACAATTCAAAACAAAATAACAATACAAGACAAAACTATGATTTTATTTATTATTCCCCATGTAGAAGAGGAAAAATACCATTCCTCTATCCTTCCTTGGGTTCATGGCTGAGGCCCCTGTAACAAAAGATAGATTAATAAGAGAAAAGCAAATAAATGTATTTAATAGAAGTTTTATATGACATGAGAGACTTCATGAGGAAATAGTGACCCAAGGAAACAGGTGAACCTGTGTATTTTTTATGGTATTTTTGATGAAGAAATAGATATTCATGGAGAATGACTGAATTTAAAAAAGTACGATCTCGAGGTAATAAATTGGAAACTTGGAAAGGCCTGTTTGCTCAGATTCTTCTCTGTGATCTTTGTCAAAGATAAAGATAATCCATTATTCTGGTATAGGGAGAGCATTTCTCACATAAGGGTTTTATGACCTGCTGCAGTGGAAGTCAGAGAATCCTTCCTAGGTTTTATGACCTGCTTCAGGAAAGAAGAGTAAGGGCGTGACCTTCCTGCTTTGGCAGTTTTTTTTTCAAACTCCTTCAGTTTAAAATATTTTAGGGTAGCTTTTCCTGAACCCCTTCACCTCACTTTCTTTAATAAATCAGGAAACTGAGGTTTAGAGGGAATGTACCATCTATCAAGGTTACAGGGTAAATAGGTGAAAGAACTTGGACTGAAAGCCAGGGCTGACTCCAGAGGCAAGGCTCCAAGCTGCTGAAATTGTCCTCCTAATCCTTGCATCCTTGGGAAGGTTATTCTCCAAAGGATCAGGGTCACCACCCAGTTTGCATGTCTTCAGAACTGCTAATTGCATACAGGAGAAGAGCTGTCCTCTATACTTTGCCTTGGCTTAGTGAGCAAGTGGTTGGCTTGCTCTTCACCTACAATTTTAGAGATGGGAGAAAGTTTGAAGGCTAGCTAAGGGCTTGTGAGCTTTGAACTAAAAGCCTGAAGGAAAAACCCTGTGGGGTTTTGAGTTAACATTCTAGAAAGGATTTGCAGACTAGGACTAGAAAGCTTTTTATGATTTATTTTGCTTCTAACTGTTGTCTTTTAGGCCTCTGAAATCTGAAGCAATTAGGAGGAAACATCTAATAGTATAAACCTATCAAGACTTGTCTTGGGAGGCAACAAAAGTGTTAAAGTATTCTATGTCCTCTTGTATACTCCTGGAGGGAAAGGACTCCAGCAGTTAGTGTGTGAACTAACAGCTTTAAGGAGACAAAACAACTGGCACCTGGGAGCAAAGGAGAGTGCTAAAGTTGATCTAAAACTGGGGAAAATATTTGTCTTAACAAAAGTAGGTGCCAAGTGGTTCCCCACATGCAGCGCCTACACTGTCCAACCTGCCATCATCACTGTGCTATTCTTGACAGAAATGTCTTTCTTTCTTTCCCATGACTTTACAAGATTCATCAAAGACCAACTCAAATCTTTCCTCCTCCAGAAAAGTCTGTTAATCACTCTCTGATTTCCAGCATCTTTGAAATGCTACTGCCTGTGCATCCTGAACTGCGTAACTTGGAATTTAATTTTATACTTGGCCAAGAAGGCCTTAACATTCCCCTCAACTTGACTCAACTTTAGACAGGTTCGTTCCCAATTACAGGCCCCTGATATCCCTTTTCTTAGAGCATTTACTTCAGATAACCTGCAATTGTAAATTCTGTCTCAGTTCCTTTGAGATGTAAATTTTCTCCCAGACTCTTGTCAGTTTTACAACCCAGGAATGTCTTTCTCAAGGTCCTGGGAGCCATCTCTTTGAAATATAATCACCAGGAATGATATTGTCTCTACCTCTCAGTCTCAGTTGGAGGGTAGGAGCCTAACATCTATAAACATCAAGTAGCAAACAGAGATGGCCTCACCACATTGACAAACATCCCCCTCTTAAGTCCCCCAGTATTTTTCCATTAGCTCACCCTGGCTATCAAAAACTCTCTGGCCTTTTGTTACAGCAGAGCTGACTTCAGTCTCTCCCCTCAGTACAACAGTCTCGACTCCTATTGCAATAGTCTTCAATAAAGTCTTTCTTACCTGCTTACCTTGTCTGGTACAATTTCTCTTTGACACACTGTCTTACAAATTTAGTAGCTATTTTCTTGTGCTAATTTTCCTGGACCATAATGTAAGATCTTGGAACTATTTACTTAAATGATTTGGTCTTTCTGGAAAGTTCTTGGTTAAAATATTCCATCTCTTCCTCTATTTACCACTTTCACCTTCCCCAACCCACACACTCTCTCTCCCCTCCTGCCTCACATCTTTTACACTGTATGTCTGGATTCTAGTTTTTTAAAAAATACATATTTGGACCTCCCTCCCCCACTGCTAGGAAGCAATCAGCAAATACTATCTTCCTCGGCAGTCATATGATTTTCTTTCTCTGGATCTCAGAAAACAGGTTAGAGATGAAATATACGTGAGAATTCTGCTATGGTAGTCACCCCTAATGACTATTTTGACTCTCTCTCCTGTTTCAGTCACAGTGGGCTCAGAATCCTTCTCAACTTCACATTTCAGGAAGCCTTCACCATTCAATCAGATTCTGTGCACAAATTGAAACCTATTTGCCTTTTTTAGATTAAAGATGTCCTTTTAATCTAAACAATATTTGATTTTAAACTCTGTCTTTTGTCAAGATTCACCGCCCTCATGCTTAAAGAGACATTTATTATTTGGTAAGAAAACTAGTTCACATTCTTTTAAAAAAAATCAATATCAAGAAATAAACTAAGTTTATTTTTTCACACATTTGAGTTGTGAAAATCACTGGCAAAGGGCATCTAAAATGAAACAGACTAAAAACATGCTGAAAAACAACAGATTTTGTTTTCTTGGAAGAGAAGAACTTTCCCAGTCAGTACATCTTCCTTCTAAAATAAAGCCTTTGGATTGTGATTGTCTGGAATATTTCCACTGCTTTTCTTTTAAAAGTAATTGTTGTTATTTTTGAGGGAATAGAACAGGGGTGGAATATTATCCCTTTTAATGGTATCACTTGATCTCACCATCTTTCTAAACCTTAAAATTTAGAATTTAAGGAAAGAAGAAAGGAACTACTCAAATAGATTAATTTTATGAAACTTAGAGATAACTGGTGAGGTATTCTTCTCAGATAAAAATACATGCAATGGAGAATTAAAGGACAAGAGTTCACCATGTAGCCACTTGTCCATTGCTTCCTGCCTTAAGAGGATCAACAGAACTAGAAATTTATTGCTAAAAACGTGGGGAGGAGGGGTGGAGGTGAAGGTATGAGACTGATTTCAAGGTAAGTTTCTAGTTGACTCAATTGCCAAGATAAAAAGTGAGATGAGGCAATTGAAGTCCATCAAGAACTCTCAAGGAAAAAAATAATAACATTTGGGTAAATAAATATTTTATTTAAGTGTTTTAAAACTTTTTTTAAAAATTGCTTCACTATTTTTATTAATATTTGCAGTGGGGTTTGTCCATCTAGCTTCAGTGACCTTCTTTCTCTGAAATTTGCTCCCTCTTCCCAACCACATGATGGACACACTAAGTTACCATGTTTGTATTTCAGACCCATCCCCAGCTACTCTTGTACATCAGGGTACCACCTAACTCAAGATGACCAATATGATTTTCAGAGAATTTGGTATTGAACCTGGCTTACTAGCTTAAAATAAAGTGAAGTAATTCCTATGCAAGTAGACATCATCCCTATGCAACAGACACGCAAATAAAACATAAAAGCGAGACCAAGAAGGGAGAAAGAGACAGAGGGGACAAGAACATGGCTGCCCAAGGTTCTCATCAGTGCCTTCTTCAGGCCCTTGTGAGGACCCTTAACTTCTGAAAGATACACCTGTGTTCTCAATAATTCACAATTGTGTTAAAGATAACTTAAATTATTTTCTGTAATTAAAAAGGAAAGCGATACTAAGATGCTCCTAATTGTGCCCTTGTTTTTATTGACAGTGACAATAGAAAACACTTTGAAGGATTTAAAAGTCTTTTCAGCCACAGAAAACTGAAGAAGAAAGCTGTGCTAGTGATGATTTGAAAGGCAAGGAGCCCAGGTGGAAGGCCAGATGGTTGTTGCCTGAAGGGAAGAAAATGGGCCAAGTTCTTGATACCCATGGGACATAAAGATGGAAGGTGAAGAGAATGTTGGCCAGGAGAGAAAAATAGGCCCAAAAGATTTGACTAGGCAAGATACTAGTCACCCACATAATAGCTTTGCAATATGACAGCTGAAGTGCTTTCCAAATGGGTTCTAGAATATTATACATAGAGGGAATATACTCTGTCCCACCATTAGACAAAAAAGGCAAGAGGGAAACAACTTTAAGCAAGAATGGAAATGATTCTTTTCTCTGGCCAATTGAACTTTGAAGAGCCTTGGATATGCTTCTCATTTTACTTTCTTTTGTTGTTACATTAAAATGGAGAATGAAAATATCATATTTATGATTACAGTATGTTTGCCTATTTGCTGAGACCCTAATGGAAGATCATATTTCTGCTGCTTCTTTAATTGTCAAAGAGTTAGGTTCTGGTCCAGGATCAGAATTAATTATTATGAGTTTTGCTTTTGTGCTTAAGGAGAAAGATGACTATATTTGCCTGTCATATAACTTCAGATTTGGAAAAAAAGTCTTAGAGGCTACCAAATTTAACTTCTCATTCATATATACACCCTACCTGTATCAGTGTCCGCCTGATATTTTTCTTTAAATAGACTCACTTTTGTACCTTTTAACAGCATTATAATAGAAAATCAAAATCATTAACATGAACAAAAAACCAGTAGCATTTGTCACAAATAGAAAATACTCACTTAAAAAAGTGTTCATCTGAATACCAACTAAAATCAACTGGCATATATGTCAGTGATCATGTGTTAGCAGAAATATTGTCCTCTCCCCTTACTGTCCAACAAGGATATCATAAAAGACTTTGTGAAATACTGTGCCAACAAACATCTATCTGTTAATCCCAAAACTTTTCTCCCAGAATGGAAATCTCACTAGTCTGATTTGGCTTTTTCTTAGTAAACCCACTTTGATTCACTATTAGTGTTCACTATTGAAAACCACCTATACCCAGAAAGATGCTCTGACACATGTAAGAGGAGTGTTTCTTTGTATAACAAATGTTTTGTAATGATCTTATTCTCTATTTTCTGAGTACTATTTGCATGTATTGACTACTTGCACAAAGGAAACTTTTAGACATTGTATACGTTCACATTTCTTCAACCTCTTATTCAACAAGATAATTTCACTGTAGGATATCTGTAAGGATTTTATAATGGAAATCTGCATGAAAGCACCATAATAACATGCCACAGTTACTCAGAGAGAAAGAATTCTTCATGTCCAGATTCTTCAATGGCTCACTCAATTATTACTTGAAGTGAAACAGGTTACTTAAATTTCTTTGTATCAGTGTCACAAGTTTCATTTAGGTTGAGTGTTTTACTTCTGAATTTGCAAAATGGAATATGGATTATTAGAGGAGACGGTATTGGGAGTTATTTGCCAGATACCTCTCATAACATCTTTTATTCATGTCTTAGCTTCATGCACGGAAGAAGACCAGAGGTAAATAGAACTTAAACACAAATCATGCATTAACATGATTAGGACTCTGGGCTTAAGGAAGAAATCTCTTTTATACCTATGATAAACTCAGATGTTTAACTCTCCTTTCAACCAAGCATATCCCTTACTGGATAAATTGCTCAGAGATTCTCTACACAAATTGTCATCCATAAACATAGGCACTCTAATCTGTATTTGTCACTGTTATTTTCTTTAATATGTAAGTCAATTATAGCAAGCTTTAAATAGAACAGCATAATGAGAAAATCTCATAATTGAAGAGAAAAGAATACAGGAACTTCCTGACAACAAAAACTGTTAATTTTATAACACGCACTCTATAAAATTTTTCCAATTTCTATGTTTTATTCAGACTGTACGTTTTCCCAAAATAATGTTTTTAATGAAATTTCCCCATTGAGTGCAATTTTCTTACTTTAAATGATGACTACGTTTTGAATCTGAAACCTCTGCAAAATCCTCATTGGCAAAAGATAAGATTGTGATCACTTCCATTTTCAGGAAATTGTGTGATCAGCATGGCAGATATAGCAATAGATGTTTCCCTTTCTTTTACAGCTAGACACCTGGGAGCTTATTATTTGAATAGCTATGAAAATTGTTACTTCATCTCACATTTCAATATTGTCATTTAATGTAGCATTATATTAGACCTCAAAAAGGAAAAAAAAAATGGATTAGCAAAAAAAAAACTGATAAAATTATTTTCCTATCGGAAGTTAAAATTGTATTTCACTTAGCCAGCTAAAAATACAGAACATAACATCGCTTCTATGTTAATGCATCTTCATGTAAGATCTGTTCCAGTATCCAAGCATATTCAAATGTTAAAATCCACAGAGCAGTGCAAGGAAAAAATAAAATAAAATCCAAGGGAATCCTACCATCAGAAGCCGAGTGTATTCGTCTAGCTTTGCAATGCAGTACACTACATTCAATAGAGTACATTCTGAATAGCAATAGCCTAACTTTAGGCTGTATTGTCTTACATATTTCAAGCCACACTTCTTTTGAAAGAACAGACTGGTTATTTTCAAGATGTCTCACTGAAAACTTATTATAGTTCGAGGAAAATGAGACTCGGTGTCTTGGCAGAATAGCCAAAGGCCTTTTCCTTTTCTGACTACTATTCAAATCTGGCCCAACTTGACAGTCATTCTTCCTGACAACATTAAGAGGTTTCTCTAAGTGGTGTGATACCTGCAGTTTTCTTCCACTTGGGATTCTGCTCTACAGCTAATGCAGGCACAAGGTACTAGAAAATATAATATTTTTATAACTAAGAAAGTATTTTTATTTGGTTTTCCAACTACTATGAAGTGTAGGATGATGTATGGGAGCGAAGAACAGGGGGCCAGCACAGTTTTCTCAAATTTGGCGGAGCACCGCCAAATTTGAGAAAGCTAACGAAAAGACAGATTACATGGTCCTCCCTCTAGACATTTGAATTGTGTGTGTTTGGGGCCAGGAAGCCTGCGTTTTGAAGAATCTCCCCAAATTATTCTTATATTGGCTGCCCAGTTCCTATTCAAGTACCCTCTCTGGACACACTGGAGTTGAGATTAGAAGATTTATCACCAATAACTCAATAGTATATGATTGCTAAGAGGAAGAATGGGATGGGGTGGGGGAAGCATTTCAGGATGGGAGAAATTCAAATTCAGGTCTCCAAAACTTGTGGTCTTTGCAACACACCATGTTGCTTCCTTCAAAAGCAAGTTGATTTATCTAGGCCTTAGTTTACCAATGGCCAAAATGAAGGAATATGCCAGAGGTTGACTACAACTAACTCAGTAACTGTTGTTCAAAAACACTAAGGGGAAGGTGTACGACCCAACAGCAAGACTTGGCAGAAGGATAGTAATTAAGAAATGAATTTCTTGGAGATTTAAAATAAATTATTATTTCTATTTTAAACAAATATTTAAAATATTTTCCTTAATATTTAAGAATAGGAAAGAATATTCATCGAATATCCTACTCGGTTGTCTATTGGCTATCCTTTCCTGAATGATATACATAAAATGTATTATTTGATTTAATCCTGAAGAGAAACCTGTAAAGATTTTAGTAACTACTTATACACATGACAGAAATGTGGTTTAGAGAGATTAATTTTTCTAAAATCAAAACAAAAAGCCCAGGTTAGAACCTAGGTAATCTTACTCCAAAATCTTACATCCTTCAAGTCTGCTATATTATGTGCACTTTTTATTTTATTTTAAACACCAGTTTGGCAATGGAAAGAAAGACTGGGTATTTATTAAGCAGCATATATAGTGCTGCAGATGTATATAAACAGCAATTCATTGTTGTTTACATTTTCGCTCTTTCAGATGTTCCTAACAATACCTTACTCCCCATCCCACCTGCTGTGCATATAAGCTCACTGATTTTTCCGCTGTGTCTGAATGGAGAAAGGCAACATCGCACGCAATGAGCAACAGAACATGAGTGGTCATTTTCTCACCATAGAAAGCCTTGGTCTCTAAGAAGGCATTGCATTAGAGACCATTGTAATTATGCAGAAAATGGTTGTTCTCAGTTTTCCCTGAGGACAGAATAAGAGATAACAAACTTCAACCACACTTGTGACATTTAGATTACTAGGAAGCAATCTTTAGAAGTAGTGGGAGGAACAGTCTGGTAATAAGAGCTTTTAAAGTCAACTAGGCAAGAGGACCTTGAGGGAATTATCACCTTAAAAAAACCTGGATAGCTTCTTACCTGACTCGTATTATTCACGTACACCCTTAGCTTGAAGGTTAGAGAAAGACCGATGAACCTGCTCAGGCTGTTTGCAGCCCTGTAAACTTACGCGTGGTGCTTTTAAAATGACTTCAGAAAACAGATTTCCCTTTCAATCTGCAAATATCTTCTTACTTGTTTTTCTCATTTAGTATATTCTATCAGAGCAACTCTAAGAGAAAAGCTGTTCCAAGAGAAAAGCTGAGATGAAGACTATATTCAGTGAAAAAATAGGAGATTTATTCTAGGTTTATAAATCACAGCAAATCTAGTATCTAAATTATTATTAACATTTTCCCCCAAATTTTATATCAAGACAAATGTACATAAAGACAGGTATTTCTTTCTAATTGTCTGGAAACATGTCATCTTAGGCAAGTATCATAACTTAAAGAATATTCATGATACTTACATGAATTACTTTTGTGTTTTAAGTCACTTAAACTGCCTCTGAGGGTTTTAGCATTCTCTGATATTTCAGAACAGTGATTTACAAGTTATCTTCCACTACAATATCACATTCCCACGCAGAAATTCGTATGGGCATGACTAGTTTACATATAAGCCGGTTCTGATTCACTAATAATTCCCAGAGAACTTGCTCTAGCCCATCCAATTCTCACAGCAACTGCCACAAGTGTTCATATGCCACAGGGGACAAATGCTCTTTTACATTGCCATCGAGGGCCAGTCTTCTAAAATTAAGTTTAGATCAAGTTAGTTACACTTCTGTATCAATACTAATGCTAATACTGACTTTTTGCAGAAGGGCTTTCTTCTTTAGTTGCATACGTATTGGATAATATGAAGAATATTTTAATTACTAAGATGCTTTGTTAAGAGATTACTTTGATAAATTTACTTTAGGGTAGAAGTTGAGCTGTGTGCCCTCTGAGTCAATTTTAAGACAGGAGAGAAAAGGGAATTTGATACTGCCAGGATAAATTCAGAAGAGACCAGGGAACTTGGTATGGGGTGGGGGACATTGCAGAGCGGTGGTCAGTAAAAACGCCCTTGGCAGTTGCATGACTGGGAAAGAACTTTGGTGAACAGATGTGTCTAGCACTATTTTTATGTGGTTGATCTGAAGTGTGAAAAAATGAGTCCCCATTTTCCTTTGTAAAGGATGACTGCTGGTGAATTCTTTGTGACTCACTGATGCTTCTGTGGAATTAAATTCTGTTTGGAGAGCTTAAAGGGAAAAATGAAGAAGCAGTTAACATCTAGGTTTTAAAAGTATATACTCAGAGGCTAACAGTTTTGAAAAAAGATATACAAAGCCATCAATTTCTCTGGAGAGTACTTCATCATTCCCCATGAGTCTACAATTCGTCAAGGTCTAGGTCAAGGCCTATTTTCTCCCAGGAAGTTATTTCTGATTATCGTTAACTCACTGATCTTCCTCCCCTCTGAAACCACAAAATTCTTACCACCTGGGCCATTTAATTTAGCATGGAATACTATGGCTTCATAAAAGGTTTGCTCTAAATAGATAAAAATGGACAATGGAATAAAATTCAAACCAAAGCCTAGCAACCACATTATTCATTCCACAGCAGAACTAGATGATGAGGGTTTACACCACCTGCTGTAACATGATGCAATCATTTCCAAGGATCTTTCTGTTGCTGTTATTATACCTTCACATGTACTTGTGGTTTTTTTCAGAATTTTATTGATGAGTGAGAATTTTCTTTTCCTAACACCTAAAATTAACAGGGGAGAGGCTCAGCATGTTTTACCCCCATAATTTCCTTTTTTTTATCAGAATGGTTTAAGACAAACTTTGGAGCCAAATGCTTCATTGTTTGTGCGTAAATCTCAACAGGCTGGTTGAAATAAGCTGTACATATTCATCAACAGGCATTGCCAATAAAGACACAAAAAAAGCAAATTAATATTTTTAAAAACTCTGTGTCTTCAAAAAATTTCTATGAGGCTTTGATGAACAAAACACTAACATAAGAAGCAGCACCATTGTCTCAGTGTTTGGGCACAATCATTCTCAAGGACATCTGTGCTGACTCCTTTTCAAGCTTGGACGGCTGCTATCTGAATCAAACCCAGACTCTTTTGTTAGAAAAAAATCTGAATTTTGAGATTTCCATTTAAGTTGAGAAACAGCTTTCTCCACTCAAACGCAAGATGCAATTTATTTTACAGTATGAGATTAATAGCAATAATTGCCTTGGAAATAAAGAAGTCCTGAAGAAAAACACCACATATCAAAAAGCCACTTAAAAAAAGTAGTCCTTTGCTCAGGCAACAGAGCCACATCACTTATTTGTACTTATTTGCAAATCATTCTATTATAATTTTAGATGCACCATGCAAACTCCTTAAGTTCAAGCCATTTGATATCTGAAATTTTCAGGTTTTTAAATAAAAAATCAGGATGGTTGAAATTAGGCATGTAAATATGATATCTGCATTAAAGGTCTTCTATTAATACAAAAATTGCACAATTTTATCTAGACTAGAACCCACCCCGGCAAAGTCTTAAAGTAATAATGATTTGTTGGGGACCCAGAAAGTAGCTATCAGTAGAGATTCAATTTTTCTAAGAGGAAAATATTAAGTGAAGGGCACACATTGATAGAAAGCCCAACTGAAAGATAAACTTTTGATGGATTCATTAACAGCCTAGCCTGTAAATCTTATCTCCACTGAGATTTTAAAGCAAATGGCATTATTCTTTCATTATGCCACGGCCCTTACCATCCTGTCCTGAGTTGGTATTTCGACCTAAAGGCCCAAAACTATTCACAAAGTGAAGAGAAGAAAGGATACATTCTTTTCCATTTTCTTTCTTTTTTTTCTCTCTCTCTCTCAAATCTTGTCTTGCAAGTGCAGTAATGACTCTGAGTCCAGTAAACCTCTTGGTCTCTGCATATAGAATCATCTATGCTGTATCTTCCAACAACCCACCAGACTCCTGCACTTCCCAAACCTCCATGCCTTGGCAGTGGTAAGGGGCAGAGTGGACAAGCTAGGTTTGTCAAGAGAGGAAAAGGAGAATATATAACTGGCAACTTAATGCCACAGTATACTGCAGCATTTTAACTCAGTTCAAATAGGGGTTATTTCTACACTCAGTGGGGAATTTTTCAAACTTGTAAGAAAAAAATCAGGACAAAATGATTATTCAGAGAACAAAAGGGATATAAAACAAGAGAATTCTCCTGAGTCTTTTTTTGGGGGGAGAGGGGAGGAATCTAATAGAAATATTTATAGGTAGGTTCTACTAGGCTTCTTTTTTATTAATGATGGATAGACAAATTGGAAGGGTGCTGTAGGGAAGGTGCCAACAAAAAGGCTTGCTAATAATAATGTTTGCAAGATGCAAATCACAGAGTACACACAGTTCTCCGTGATTCAGGGATAACATAAGCCCAAGGAGAAACTACTTCAACAATTTTATTTAGATTTTTAATACCCAGAATGCAATTTACCTCTAAAAACTAATATCTGTATAAATTTTTATGTAGTATTGGATATATATTTATCAATTAAAAACAGAGATAAATATTTATGGGTAAATACACATCCCCTTGTAAACTATGGGCACTAATATAACAGTCTTTTCCCTCTTGGGATCTAGGTCAGCATGAATAAATATGTTCATTCTTGTTCTTTTCCTCTCTTTAGTATATCACAGTTTTTTGATGAAAAAGGTATAAGAGGAGCATAATTATAACTCTCAATCAGTCAACAGAATTTAGTGGTCACCAACAACCTAATCATCCTTGTGCTAGTTGCTTTGGTGATAAGAGCACTAAAAAACAATGTCCCTGTGATAAACAAGATTAAAACATAAGAAAAAGTAAAAGCAAACTATGACATAAGTCACTTATCATGTAGCTCTCTATATGCTTGAATAGTAAGAGCCATATACAAATAATGGCGGCCTAATACTTTTATTCTATTTATGGAAATCAGAGGCTACCTACGATTTTAGGTAAAGGTGAGATTAGAAAAGACGTGGTGGCTTCAGGTGGGACCCGAAGAGGTTCAGAAAGGTGGGAGGATTTGGGTGAAAAGATGAAAGGTAAAAGGTCATTTCTGACCAGAAAATAGCACATGCAACGGCTTAGGTTTGGAATTTGTGTGGGGCCTTTGGGCACTTGGGAGAAGAACAGTAACCTGCCCAGGTTGCAAGGAGTCGGAGTCAGGTTGCAATGGCAAAACAGACACAGGCTGAGGTAGGCCAGGAAAGCCAGACAGAGGAGTTTAGATTTGATTCACAGGTGAATCATGCACGCATTCATCCTACAGCCACTGCCCACTTCTTGAGTTCCATCTCTGCACCAGGCTTGTAGAATAGTGACAGCCCCAGAGTGAGACAGACAGCCACGGCCCCAGACCATATGCAGCAGAGTCTAAGACTAAAGGGTCAGATTTAGAATTCTATCTAAGTGAAGGGTCTTCACACTGAACATGAAATACTTACTGAAATTTATAAAAGGCTTTCTATGTTCCATAGGCTCCAACCTTGTTGTCTAATTCTCTCAAAGTATGTTTAGAAATGTAAATCTTCAACATCATAAGCAATAGGATTTGGTGAGGAAGAGGGTATTTTTAGATATCAAAGTAAATTTAAGTGGACAGGGACATGATTAGGTTAGACTAAAAGGAGAGTTACTAATTGTTTATGGTTGGTGGTAGAAATCTCCAAGACAGATGAGCCCCAAATGAGACTTTATAGCTATAAGATAATCTTGTGTGTCCCTGGCCTTCAGATTGGTATTTGTCAGCATGGACTTCTAGAGCAGTAAGGGAGTTCAGATCTTACTGAGTTCAAACTCTTTATTTTCTGAATGATGAAGGTGACACTCAAATGGGTCAAGGATATAATTAAAGCCACACCACTGGTTAGTGGGCAGATCCTGAGCTAAAAATAATATATACTGATTCATATCACCCTTCCCTCATTTTTGCATGTTAGAGATCAGATTTTAAAAGGATGCTGCTATCTCTTTTATTCATAACAGGAGGAGCATTTAGCCCATGGTCTTGGTTCCCACAATCAAAATCATTAGCATCTATAATTTATTTGTGAACGAAATCAAGCTATTACAAAGTGGCAATAAAGCAAATGCAGGGTGTGGTTATGGCAATAATTAATCATAATCCTAGATCCCTGCTGCTTCATCTTGAGCTGACATTTTTTCCTATTGTTTGTGACAGGAAGAAGATATAAAGGTTTAGGTGGACAGCAAATCTATTTCTCTAGCAGTCATAGGTTTGTACTAACAGATTGTATGCTTAGTTACTTGAACATGTTTATGAATCTGTTATTTCCTTTAAAAATATTATTCTCAGAAACATTCTATGCTAGTATAATAGGACTCAGTTACAGAGTCAGGGAAGCTAATCTTTGCAAGGAGCTTAAGAGTACTTTTGCCGAAAGGTGTTTTAAATTTATTTGGGGACAAGAATACCTTGGAGAAATACACACTACACATTTCCGTATCATTCCAGGAGGTTCCTACATCTTTTGAAGCCTCTCTTTGGACTCACTCTCAGTTAAGAAAACTGATTTAGACCAATAATTTAATTTTATAAATGGGAACATTTGTCTCAGCATTAAGTGGTCTGTCTATGGTCAAGTCTGGTGTGTAGGGATGTCCTGAGTCAGGAGAGGAGGAGTACCATACATCTGCATATAAGTATCAAGTCCACTTTCACTGCAAGACTGGGGAAGTTAACTTATAGTCTCTGGCCCTCGGATTCCTCCTATGTCAAGACAGGGAAATGATCATAGTAATAAATAGCTACTATTTATTGAATACTTACCTTGTTAGTGCTAGGCACTTGACATAAATGTTTTTTAATTACTAGTAACATGAATACTTTGTAGTAGATATGAATCACCTTTTTACAGATGAGAAAACCAAAAATTAGAAATGGAAATGTATAGACAGTCTTGGTGGTTCACTCCTGTGATCCCAGCTACTCAGGAGGCTAAGGTGAAGGCATCACTTGAAGTCAGGCATTCAAGACCAGCCTGGGCAACATAGTAAGACCCTGCTTCTAATTTTTTTTTTTTTTAATCAGCTGGGTATGGCGATACATGCCTGTAGTCCTAGCTATTCAGGAAGCTGAAGTGGGAAGATGGCTTGAACCCAGGAATTAAAGATTGCAGTAAGCTATGATTGTACCCCTGCACCTTAGTCTGGATGACAAAGCCAGATGCCATCTCAAAATTAAAAAAAAAAAAGAAAGAAAGAAAGGGAAATGTGTCTCATGCTATACAGTAAAAGGGGATCCAGGATTTGCACATCTCTTCAAAACTCATGTTCTTCTCTATCATATGGAAAGTGGTGCTTGTCAGAAATAAAACAGCCTATTTTCCTGTCCTACATTAAAAGAGCCTTCAGAATATTATAGAGCCCAGGGTGAAATTGATGGTACAGTTGAGCATTTTTATAATCCTGGAGAGCAGAATGAGGCAGCAATGAGAAGGACTATGAAGAAGAGGATAATATTCTTTATGATGGGGAATCTGATCTTTGATATCATTGACTATATTACATGTGGTAAGGTATTTTATAAAGGGGTATAAAATATTATAATAGCATAGTGAGTTCGATAATATTTTCCTTCTAAGATATTCAAAGAAAGAAAATGAGCTAACTTTAAGAAGAGTAATCTGGTTTTTCAGATGACCTTTCTGAAATGATTATCAAAAAGACCTCTAGGTTTTTAACATCTAAGATAAATAATTACACCACCATAGCAATTTCAGGTCTGGACTACTTCCTGAATGCAGGCCCAAATAAAGGTCTTCAAGACCCTTCCAAATATGCTAATTAGCTGAGTGGGTTTGTGATTGTTTTAAACTACATTCAGTTTCAGAGCCAATCTGCTTCAGAGTCAGCTAGGGAATCAAACCACAGCTTGATCTGATTTTAGCAAAGTGAAGGACAAACACAGTTCATCTCCTTCCACACCCTACAGCTTCACCGTGTATCAGTGCACAGCTCTCTAACAAGGAAGCTCTAAATGGCCACACTTTTTGAGACTTCAATAAAAAAACTTTAGATAAGCATTTCTCTTAAAAATATCTGAAAACAATTCGATGTTGTCTTAAAGTCCAGGCACAGAACTACAGCTTCCCCTTCTCCCAACCCTACCCTGCCTATCATTGTGATTTCCAAAGGAAAAGCATTGGGTTGATTGCTTATCAGGTTGGATAATGGCCTAATTTATTATTGAAACCCTAGTCCAACTTCAAAAAACTGTAGAATCCCGCTGATCTATCAAATCCTTTTGAGACACGGGGCCTATGTGCAATAAAATCCTACTAGACCATGGAGAGCCTATGAGATGGGAGATTTTTGTCTCATTAGCACCAACATTTAAAAATACTGCATCTCCTCAGGTTGAAATGTCAAGCCTGAGACTGCTGTGTGCAGTTGGATGTGCAGGACACCTGGATAAGTCTTAATAGTGTGCAAACAGCAGGATTAGTGTTTCTGGGTTTCTGCTGTGCAGAGGTGCCCACTTGGCTTATTCAATTTACACACAAAAGGTCATGGATTCCTTTGAGGAAAAAGTCAAGACAGACAAAGAAAAGACAGAAGACCTTTTCCTCTCATTAGGTATTTGGATTCACACATTCACTCATTCATTAAGGACACATTCCTAAACATCAACTAAGATCCAGGTACTGTGCTAGGCACATAGTAATGAACAAAAACAGATATGTGTCTGGCCATGACACAATTTTAGAAACCTGTGGGTCAAAAACACATGAAATTCATCTTGATTTCAAATTCCATGAATTGAGAGGAATATCTTACTTATTATTTCATTCCCCAGTAGACTAGCAGAGTGACTTATAAATAATAGGTACCTAATATTAATAAAAATACAGGAAATAGAAATTTTTAAATAAAGTGTGTAAGGTTAGTTTTAAAATAGTAGTAATAATAATATACTGTCATTTATTGAAAGTATGCTATACAGCAAGCATTGATTACTCAAAATAATCTTTTGAAATAAAAATAACAAGAGACATTCCAAAAAATCCCCTACATGGAATCTGCAGATCCCCTAATACTGTCATATAACAACATTCATTCCTCCTAGGAAGCGGATATGATTAACAGACTGTGTCTATTGGCCTTAAAGAAGGTCTGCCAAAATCTTTGGGCCTTTTCCAAATGCCTATCGATGTTAACAGAGGGAAATTTGCAGCATCTGATGGACTTCCTTTGAAAGTTGGTTTTTGATGAGTGCACTGTGTCAAAATCAGTGGCTCTCAAACTTTAGTGAGCATCAGAAGCCTCAGAAAGGATTGTTATACCACAAATTGCTGGGCCACACCTCCGGAGATTCAGCAAGTCTGGATGGGGCTGGAAATTTGCATTTCTAACTAGTTCCCAGATAAGGCTGATGCTATTGGTCTGGGGAATGACACTTTGAGACCACTGCTTTTACAGTGTTTCAGTTTCAAAGTCTGCCTGCTACTATGAGACTACAGCCACTAAAGAACAGACTTACGGAGAACCTCTCTCTAAGAATGTATGCCTCCATGTTTTTTTGAAATGAGAGAGAGACAGAGACAGAGACATACATGAAACATGAATGAATGAATGAAAGCTGCAAGCACACATAGGTTCACCCTGCCATGCCAGAGCGAGCAATTCAGTTCTAGGGTTTAGGGACAGCGAAACTGTAAAGGACGGCTAGAAGCACTACAAGGAATATTCACGTATTATCTGCCAGTATAATTATTGAGGAAACAAGCTCTTACACTAGGAATCTCTTTCTATCCTGTAATTAATTCTATTTGATTTCAAAACTAAAGAGTAAAAGTACTGTCTCATCCAGAGAGGGGAAGTCAGCTCAAATTCTGGAACATCCTAACATTAGTAGTTTTTTTAAAAAAAAAAAATCATTCCAGTTTTATACACAAATAAATTGATGCTCAGAGAGGTTATGTAGCACCCCCATGGTAACAAAGCAAAGAAGCAAAGAGCCTAGATTTGGTCCAGATCTCTCTGGCTCCAGGGAGTATTTATCCATTTGTATTACTCTGTCCCTGCCTGTACTACATGGCTTCAAATATATATGTGTATATATGTATATTTTTTTCCCCCAAAACTATTATCAAATCCTTGTTGGGTACATAACATGTGCCAGGTGCTAATCACATTTATGTTAACTCATTTAATCTTAAAAACAATACTGAAAAGTGGGTCTCGTAGAATCTCAATTATAAAGATAAGGAAATTGAGGACTAAATAACTTGTTAGACCTTGTGGAACAAGTGGTAGGAAAAAACAAAAACAAAACCCCTCCAAACCAATCTTACTTCAGAGCTAGAATCTTTAGCACATTTTTTCTTTCCTACTATTAACCGCTTCCCATCATTTGGCCAAAACTGGTCTGTCTCTGGTTTCTTATTTCTAATTTTGTTTCTATAGAATTAGGTCCTCAGAATCAAATTTAATATGTAAATGAAATATCCAAGAACATAAAGATTTCTACTCTTGAATATCAATTATTATAGAAAGGTAGGAAGAATTCCACCACGTTGAAACTGTGGCTAATGGCTGCATTAGGGATGATTTATATCTATATTAGAGTTTCAGTTAATGTGAAATAAAATGTATCCTTAGGTTTTTTTTCCCCATTCTCAAAATGAAATGAACCTGAATAAATTATTATGAATTGTGTACTTTCTAACGACAGCTTTTTTGCAGTTAAATTGATTAATTAAATGTTATTATACAATGCAGAAGTCATTTTCTTGAGATAACTGACTGAGCAATTGAGTTAAAATTTCCTAAGAAAACCAAGGGCGATCCACTCTGACACAAAGGTGAACAGTTTTAAGCTAAAGATTACTCCTTGCAGTATCCATAACCATCATTAAATTAGATGTTAAAGTACTGGAGCTATTTACCCTCCTCTAACCTCATTGAACAGAATGAGTTATATATTTACAATTCACATGCCTCCTTAAGGGCAAATACAATGCTGGTGCTGGTTTGTACTGGGAGAGAGTAACACTGGTTAACAATGGAATGACTATATTTTTCAAAAAAAGAAAAGATAAAAAGAAAAAGAAAACTGGGTCAGTATTAGATTTTATGGAACTCAGAGAATGAGACCAATTCATGATACTCTAGAGAATTCCAATCAGCTACAAACACAATCTATATAAAAAAATAGGCTATAATTCTTTAAACTTGGCTTCTTGAGGTCCAAGGAGATGAGCAGAAGGAATGTGCTCTCTGGGCACAATCGCTATGAACTGATTGTGTTAAAGAGATCACTGCCTGTCTCCCCAATACTCGCTTAAGGTATTTGCTCTTCCCATCAGTCTTTTAAGGAGAACCGAAGGAAACTGCCTTTTCAATTTTTCATTTCAGTGCTAAAATTTACTTATAAAGTTTTCCAAAGAAGTCCACCATGAACATTGAGTTTCAGAGGCAAGTTTTTCTTTTGGCATCTCATCAGTTTTTTCTTTTTAATTTGATGTATACCACTCCTAAGAGATAGAGAATGCACTCTTATTTAAACACATCTGTCTAAGGGGCCTTTTCCAATTTCCCAGGTAATGGCAGGGTGAAAACACTGAGTTCTAGATGCTCACTGCCCCTGATTAAGACCTGTGCTTAGGAGTTCCTGGAACTATATTTAAACCACCTGCTTAGATTGCTCATTGAAATCATTGGGGGATTTTTACTCAAAGTGACATTGTATAAATGTTAGTTCACTAAAGGGAAATGACTGAGAGGGGACAGACTGAGAACTATGAAGAAATTAAAGGATCTTTAATAGATCAAAAACAAAAAAGCCATTCTGCTCTCCAGGGTGCACATTTATTTAGCTATATTTGCTTAAAAGTGTTCTCAAGCCTCCAAATTCAATCAACCAGAATGACCTTAAAACAGTTTGGGTTTTTTTCCTGGTCCATTGGAAAGATAAACCTTTATATGATTATTTCAATAACAATTACCTATCAGGCAATTTCAATGTAAAGCTAATATATAAGTATGGCAGAACGTGAATTTTACAAGACAAATGTCTCCAGGGTGTTTTAAAAAGCACTTTGGCTACCTTTTTTAAATCTAACCACTCCAACAGAAATGAGAGTTATTACTCTTGGGCAAGATTCATAAGAATGGGTAAAGTTAAAAAGAACAATTTTCTGAAACATTTTTGACAGCAATTAATTTCACAGGGGAACATTCATTTCCTAAATATCAAGAAAACATAACTACATGACTAGATGCACTTTTTATGGAGAAATTCTTTCACTAAAGTTTATAACGATCTGAACTGTGGAAGAAATATAATTAAATTGATTCTTCACTATTTCTTTTAACAAGGTAACTTAATTGCATTTTCCTTAAAACACAGGTAATTTGCACTTATTGTTCATGCTTAACAAGAATTAAGAAAGAAAGTCTTAAAAATTCTATTTATAGGAATATTATCAGGATTTATTATTGAGGAATTAAAATTGTTTTAGACTAATAATATTTGAGCTCTTTTTTTTTTACTTGATATTATAAATGAGGGTCAAAATTTAGGGGAGACTCACTGACACTATTTTATTTCTATGTTGGCAACAGTTTTCCTTTGTTAATGGTCAGTTGAGGAAACATTGGTTTATCTCTTCCCATCGTTCCATACATACTTTTGCCTAAAGAGTACCTTAAAGTTCAATGTACAGCCAGAAAAGAAAGAAATGGATATAAGAAGTATAAAAAGCTCATCGTCTTGAAAAAAAAAATGGTTCCTAAATTTAAATACCAGCTTGGGGATTTAAAACTAATTTTTAAGGCAAAATGATATAATACAAAGAAATAAGACAAAAGCTAATATTCTACAGTATAGAAATGGCTTCATATTCACAGTCCAGGCCTCTTTAAGTCCCTCAGACACAACTTTATCATATTGTCTTTCTTTAAATTGATATGTGTTTCTTGCTAACATGTGACCCTTCTTGTAAGAAAAGAATTCTTGAAGTTCAATAATGAGGCAATTAATAACAATCTCAAAGAATTTAGATGACATCAGTCTTTTCTTTTGGAAAAACAAACTAATTTATTGTAATTATCTTATTCAAGGTTAAAGGGCTGAAATTATTATATATGTAATAAAATGATGAGATATTAACAACCCAATATTATCACAAGGATGGAATTATTTGTTGTATTATTATTATTATTATTATCACTACTACTACTACTATTGTAATTAAAAACAAAAAAATCCCTAACAGGTTGGAAGAAAATGCTATAGTTAAGGTATTCTGATTTAAAAGTAAGCCAGGAAGAAAATAAAAATCAGATAAGTATTAATGCTTTAATCACTTTAAGTATTAGAGTGGGAAAGGGGAATACCAAACAGAAGAATTAACTCAAGTAAAAGATATAAGTTAAATCAAATTTTAAAAAACATTGACATGAAGCTCTGACCAGTTTCAGAGGTTTAATTAGTAATGAAATTACATATATAGCTACTGATGACACACAGCCTAGAGGTTCTATATTAGTGAATCATAATAGAAATTAACGTTAGTTAACTATTTAATTTGTCTAATTAAAAAGTAGTTGTGTCACTAGATTTTGAATTACATAAGCTGAATACAATGCCTTATACAACCATGTGTATATCTAACACATTTTTTTCTCCTTTTATTAAGTCAACACAGATGAGTTGATTTGAAACTTCTAGTTAACTGACAACATAAGGTGATAAAGTTAAAAGATTCATTTAACTAATTAAATACATCATTCATTTATTTAACAGCAAGTGAGCATCAGCTCAAAGCTAGGTACTATGATAAGTTTAGGGAATGCAAAAGACAGACACTTAAGTGCATTCTGGCTTTTAAAATAATTTACCAACTGCTTACCATTTCTACATAATTCTAGGTTCCCAATAACGATTTCATAATTGGATTTTCGAAAATTGCAATAATTTTGCCAATAGGTCAATAACGTTTTCTATTCAGGGAAACATGGGCTGGCATATCAAATCTGTGAGATTTGGAGATAAATAACATAGAAATAATGAATATAGACATTACTCTCCAAATTCGCAAATTACCAAATTTCCTAATATAATAAATCTTCATTTAAGCTAAATCCAAGTAACCACAGGTTTAATCTTTTAAACTTCACTTACTCAAGCTTACTCCCCTCATTCTACTATAGCTTCCACAAGAGCTTCCACAATTCAGTCAGTCACTGAGCATTTTCTTTCCTTTTTTTTTTTAGAGATGGGATCTCACTACGTTTGCCCTCAGGCTCGTCTCAAACTCCTGTGCCCAAGGGATCCTTCCACCTCAGCCTCCCAAGTAGTTCAGACTATAAGCATGCACAAACACACCCGGAAGACACTGAGTCTTATTTTGTACCCAGGCATTCACATTGGCTTCCTATGTAGTCCTAATTACAGCTCTGCATTTACAACTTCATATTCTTTTGCATAAATCTTCCAGTTTAGGCTCTTTTTGTCTCTGCTTCTAGAAATAAATTTCCTGTCATCACACTTTTTGGGCATATAATGCATCTTTTGCCCTATCATCTTCTTCTTTTCTCTCCAGTGATCTAAATCCTGCTCAGATTCCTGGAGACATTTTCCCCTTTCTTAGACCTTCAAAGAGAAGCTTCTCACCACCCTCTCATTTTTCACTCATCACATTCTGCACAGTGCCATATGCAATCCCTACTTGGCATATTTCATTTACCATCAATATCCCAAGCTCTCCATAGGTAGGACCTATGTCTTGGACCTCTGCAAGTCATTCTCAGAAGCTACTATGCTATTCCAAAATAAAGTCAATCTATTTGATTGAATGATATGTTAATAACAGCTTTTGAGATACTGTGGGATTTTAAAGTACATTCTGAACATACATGCATTAAAGTATAATGCTAATCATGTATTTTATTAAAAATTTTTAATTATTTGAAAATTAAACATTCATCAGGTGTGAGTAGGATAAATCACTAATAAGAAAAGTCTTTTAATTAGACCTTGTCTTTTCTAATTGTTCTGATACAATATAAAATAAAAATCTACCGAGTTTATCTCAGAGATATATGCTCAGTTTAATTCTAAACAGAAATGCTTTCCTATTCTCTATTATCATTATATATTCATCAATTTATCATTTAAAATGCCCTCTCTACATGTTTGACATTTTATAAAGCAAAATATTAAAAAGAAAGCCCTATACTCTCTTCTAATTAAGCTGACTATAATATGATATATCATTTTTAATATGGCTTTCTTTCAGTTTATTCATGTAAGCAGTCTCTAAAGTGGGCTTATACGGCTAAGAATAGCATAAAGTCCTAAAATATTGTGATTCAATAATAAAGTCTTCAAGCAAGACTTTATAAATATGTACAATAAATTATTGAGTAAATGACATAATCATTAATTCAGTTTAAGAGAAATTTATAGGCACATGCAACATTGGAAGATTTAGATATGTTTGGGGAAATCTGTTAAAATATTGTTTCTATTTCCACATTTGTTTAAATTGACTTTTTTTTTTAATTGGAGAGGGCTGGGAGAGAGGAGAAACTTAACATGTAGAGAGTCTTTTAAATCTTATTGGAGAAGCTGGGCATGGTACCACACACCTATAGTCCCAGATACCTGGAAAGCTAAGGAAGGAGGATTACTTGAGCCCAGAAGTTCAAAGCAGCAGTGAACTATGATCATGCCACTGCCCTTTAGCCTTGGTGACAGAGACTCTGTCTGAATAAATAAATAAGTAAGAGAAAAAAACATACAGGAGATTCATAATCTTTAGGATTAATAGTGTAGAAGGATTTCTAAGTTTAAAATAATTTCCCTAGTTTAAGCAGAGATGCCACATTCAATTTCTTTATTTCATTCATTGGTCTAAACTATATCAAACACACACCACATTCCATCCATTTAGAATTAGAGTATTTTTTAAAAGCCCTTGGTATACAATGTTCTTGTTCAGTGAATAACTCCATTTTAATTTCTGACCGACCACAACATGCTTCTATATTTTAACTTTATAAAAGTACCTTATTTTCACAGTAGAGAATTTGAAAAATTTAGAGAGCACATCAGAAAAAAAGTTCTCATAACAAGACCCAATCCTCAGAGACAACTACTTTTATAACTCTTCACATACTCCCCTCCATTCTTTTTCCTATGTATGTGTGTACAAATGTATGACACAAATGAGTTACTATTTTATGTGATATTTTTTACATTTCATCTTTATAATGTGAGCCTTTTTATAGCCACTATTCTCAAGGAACTTACCACTTAGTGGGAGAAACAGGCATGAGACCAAAAGATGAACAAAACCATAAGGTATAATAACAGGTTGTACACAGTATAATGCAGACATACACAAAGGCCCATCCATCAGTCTGAGGGAGTGAAGATATAAATGGCTGAGCTAAGGGTTGAAAAGAGTCGCGCAGTTGCCAGGAGACAGCCGACGCAGGTGAGGAGTGGGAAATGGAATAGTGGTATTGCGTATTTCAGGTCTAAGGCATACCTTGGAGGTGCTATACAGCTAGCAGTAGGATAGTAGAGTACCGTTTGGGCATAAGGAATGACACAGAGGGTTATCATGGCATGCATGCTAAGTAGTCAGATCTTTCCTCTCGGCCAGCGCTGAAGAGAAAAAAAATAATAAACAAGAAAGAAAAAGACAAACACTCCCATTGTTGATACTCTTGAAAATCTGTCACCCTCCCCTCACCAATGTCTAAAAGTTGGGGTCACAGACTCTGGAACAAGATCACTGGGCCTAGACATCTAGCTCCACCGTTCTTTAGCTATGGAGCCTTGAGCAAATTAACCTATCTGTGCCTCAGTTTCTTCATTTGTATAATGAGGATAATAGTAATATCTAATTCTTACAGTTGTTACAAGAATTAAACGAGATGACATTTATAAAGCCCTAAGAATGATGCCTGGCATGTAATAGCACTATATAAATGGCTGTTAAATAAAAGCAATACCCTTATAGTATCAAAGCAAGCAAACATACCTTGGTATCCAAAATACCTGCTACAGAACAGAATTCATGTGCTTTGAGGTAATTGCTGATTCATTTCATAGTTATTTCTGAATAATTTCATAATTATAAAATGAGTCAACAGTGTTTCTATTAAATTAAAAAGGCAAAGCATCCAAGTTGATTATAACTGAACTCATTTCTGGTCTGGTGAATTCTGGCAGTTTTGAGGCAGCAGAGTATATAGGTTCCTAGTTTCTTTTCATTTGTGGTGGGGTGTTTTATGCTCTGAAATATCATAAGCTCCACTTTAGAGAACTTGCAGAAATGCTCAGCAATATCTGTATTCTGGAATATTTTTGGCATTATATACAAATTGCTTAATAAAGTGCAAAAGATTGAGTAATTTTTCAAAAGACCCAGACTGCGGCTGTTAGATCATTATTAATTATTTCAGAAATTCCATATTGTACATTGAAAAAAAAAACCTCACAAGTATTTTTCTGTATTTATAGCCAAGGGTTGGTCACTGGAGATTTATGATGCTCTGTGAAAAACAATGCTGACCTGGCAAGTGCCTCCAGGGAAGGAGTGGCTCGGAATCCAGTGAATGAAATAAATTGCTATTAATTATGGTACTCAGTCTTGACTCCAGCCCACCACATTGGTTTGTGACCTAAATGTCTTTTAAATTCCTTAATTCAATTTACAGTAATGCTCCCCAAGGGCAAACCATTTGCCTCATATGGTTTTCTAGGACCCAACATAGTATTTTGTCATATTGCACATGCTTAAAAATAAAAATAATTAAAGCCACAGTAATCAACAAAGCCTGTTTTGTATTGGGCCATGAAGTGTTTTGCACAGAATGCTTCTCTTGTCTTAGTTCAGATGGTATCTTGATTTTTTATTTTCATTTATTCAATATTTCTTACAAGAAACAGTTAATTCTACTTATTTTTTTCCTAGGACAGTACCTCAGATAGTTTAAACTGAATATCAACATACAAACATGCCATAATATCTATGGTCAGGTACTTAATATACTTTAGACTTAATTCTCACAATCACACTGTAAAGTGGGTATTATAGATGAGGAAACTGAGGCACCAAGGGGGCCACTGGTTACATAGAAAGAAAAGGAAGACTTTAGGATTGTTTTCTTCTACATTAGCTTTGAAATTATCTTACTGTTAGGACCTCATTTTCAGAATAATTTTTGATAAAATTTTATCTTAAAACAAATGCATCTCCATCTTCTAATGAAATGATAGTAATAAATATAATAAGGCATTTTATTTCCTTTTATTCTTTTATAGCAAAAATGCTCTTCCTCTTACTTCCACAGGAGGATTCTTAGTCAAAGAAAAAACAGTCCTTAACACAATTAACGGAAAGAAGTTGAATCTCATTCAGTTTCTTGTGAGGCCCTCCCCAACCTAAAATTAACAACACCTTGTACCATTGTTACTTCTTCAGTCCACTAAGGAGCCTGAAAATACTTTACATTTTCACATACTATGTCTGAGAAGTAGGAATCTGTGTGCACTAGGAGAAGATGTCCTGTCAAATGCATCTTAGAAACACACGTATCTGTAAGAAAATTACCAAATAGATGGATTTGAAGATTGAAACTGGTAGGACCACAAATATAAAATATGTTAAAAAGCCATTATCTGCTGTCCATAGCAAAGAGTGGTGTTTTAGAATAGTATATATATAATATTATACTAGAACATTCTGCTCCCAGCAGTTTTGTTTGTTAACTAGAAAATTCTCTAGTAATATCTGACTCTTCCCCAAGACAAACTTTCATTGTTTTAAGAGAACATATTTAAAACTTAATTTCTTAAATAGGGTAAATTTTCTTGATATCACTATACTAATAATTGAATTAAGTAAAACTAAATTGTTGGCCATAGTAACTATTTCACTATGTATTTCAAAACATCAGGTCGTACACCTTAAATATAAACAAAACCAAACTAAAATAACTAAGTTGTCCCCAAGCCCTAGTATACCAACTATGAAGATACTAGAGTTCTACAATATACTCTCTTTAATAATGAGATAATCCCTGTAAAGATGACACGTTTGACATATGATAGTTCCCCAATAAATGTTAACAATCATTATTATTAATATTACTGCATAATCAAATTTCTATGCTAAAGCTCAGCATCTTTTCTCCAGTGGTTTTCTTTTTATGGTTTGCAAATTTGCTCTTGGGAAACAAGATTTCTACCTCATGCCTACCAATTACATTAGACTTTAAAAGCTAAGCTCCACAGTTAGGATTTTATTTCTTTTCCCAATCACATTCTCCCCATGGGATTTTGTTAGAGGTAAGCAGGGACCAATAGAACCAACAGCTTGATATCCAAGCACAAAAGCCCCAGGAATTATGATTCTGCATTGGCAGATGGTCAACTAAGCTAATGGGTGATAGAAGCAAGGAACACTCCAGTTAATTTTTCTACCTCAATCAATTCTGATCTCATCTTAGGTTTATAGCACATTTCACTGTGTCAGCCCAAATTTGAAAAGGCAATAGACTCCCCTCACCCTACTAAATGTATCAATAGACACTGTAACCAGACTCAACCCAATCAAGCACCCAGAGGATTCAAGTTCTAAGCAGACAGCCTTGAAAGTGGAAGGGACCCTGTAATTCCATGTTGTTTATCAGACTGTCTGACATATGCCTGACTCCTGAGAGGCAGTCTGTCATGTTGTGGGTACTTGCAAGAGCAGAACAAATAAGACTAAGTGCTCTTTTCCAGCCTCTCCTCGATTATAACTATTAGATGGGCAGGCATGATCCCAAATAAGGATGCCCAAATTAAAACTGTTGAAACTTAGAAGTACATCTTCCTCCTGATGAATGTAATACCCATCCTAAAGTGAAGAAACTAAAAATAAGATTTTTCTATTTACTGAAAATATGGCAAAGGGTTTCATTTTGTTTGATCTCTTAGAGTAGTTCCAAAAGCCTGGGACACTATTATCATAATGAAAAATTCCATGCAGGAAGTCACGAAAAATACTGTGGTCTGATGCTGGGAACTATGTCAAATATTTAAAAACACAATGTTTTACAACTAAAATGCAATTAAATCCAACAGATTATTTTTTAATATTTACTATATGTTAAGCACTATTTAAACACTAGGAAAACAAAGGTGAGTAAAGCCCAGTGCCTGATTTAAAATAAGGAATATTCACCTTTTCGATTCCGTTTGCATTATAGGTATATTATAATGTATAATACAATACCAGTATTTGCTCATGAATTCTCCAGTTCTTTCAAAGTCTTCTTATCACATCTTATTATAGTAAGAATCTAGAATTCTAATTAGATAAAATATGGCAGTTTATCACAGCAACTGATACACATTCAAAAACTGCCAGCAATCTTCACATCTGTCTACTATTTAGCTTTTTATTTTAAAGCAGTAACATGGCCGAAGAAAGACACATTGCTATTTTATGTTCTTATAAGAAGACACTTATTCCCATTTACGACAAGATACTGGTGCATGAATGGGTTATGAGGTACTTACCTGAGACCAATTTATTTTCACTTTTTATTTTTTTCTTTAGATACAAGGTCTCACTTTGTTGCCCAGGCTACAGTGCAGTAGTGTGATCATAGCTCACTGTACCTGGGAATCCTGGGTTTAAGTGATCCTCCACCTTAGCCTCCCAAGTAGTAGGACTACAGGCATGTGCCTCCATGCCTGGCTAATTTTTAAAATTTTTTTGCAGAGATGGTGTCTTGCTATGTTGCTTAGGCTGGTTTCAATCTCCTGACCTCAAACTATCCTCCCTCCTGGGCCTCCCAAAATGCCAGAATTACAGGGAGCTACCACACCCAGCCTGTGAGATTTAAAACAAAGTGATGTGAATCGAATCTTTCATTGGCCAAAGAAAATGTGTTTGTTTCTGTAAAAATCTTCTATTACAATACTTTTGATAGAGTTAACTTACTTCCCATTTTATCCCTCCATACATCCACATTAGCAACTGGTAAATTTAATTTTTATTGAAGTACTCAGATTTCATTTTAATTTTTTACTGTCTCTCTTTTCCTATTATAACTTCAGCAATTCATCTGAAGGATGGTGTCCTGGCTGAAAGTTAAATGACTTCCTTGGTGTAACCTCTCACCCAGACAACACACACACACACACACACACACACACACACACACACACACACGGAGTTAACAGTTTATTTTTCTCTAATGATTATTCTAAAAAAAAAAATAGGTCAAAGTTAGACTGTGGACAGCTCAAGATACTTTTCTGTTCTGGGCTCAGTGCTTGGCAGGTTAGTTAATGTTATACTCACAAAGCCACAAGTATAACTTGCTGCAGCGCTAATGACAAGCCAGAGGAGCTTAGCAAAGCTATGCTTTGTGGGTAAAAACCCACTTTGTGAGTAAAAAACCAAAAACATCGGAGAATTATTTTTCTTGGCATCAACCCTCCTGAGATGGAGCCATATAACATTCCATAAATGTTAACTGATTGTGATCAACATATTTTATTTCTAAGAATTCACATCCAACCAGCTGCCACTGCTCCACCTCTACTGTTAGATTCCAAGAGGACTGTAAATTCTGTTTTCAAGGTTTCCCTGGATTCTGACTTTTAAGGTAGGAGGCAAGTGGTTGTGAAAAGGAACAGATACTGCTTTTAAATAAACCTGAGAAAAATAGTTCAGTAAGTGTCTGAAAACAAGGGGAATTACAAAGTTATTGGGCATAAGAATTAAAAATAGGAAAATCTAATGTCCGCTAAGTTCTACATTACCAGAACGCACTTTTAGTTGCTTCAACCCACCTGAGGCTAAGTGCCATTCTGGATTTCTCCTGTAAGTAGATGGCCCTGTGAAGTAGCTTTAGAAGTTGTGGAAGGTGTAGTGGGTTTGGTATTCTGTCAAGCGGTTCCTTTGATCAATTGCTGAGCCTGACACACAGAAGTCCCTCCTCCTCCCCCTACACCCTACAGCTCTATGATATCCAAAGTAGTCTCTAGTCTCCTTTTTGTTTTTGTTTTTCCCCCAAAAGAAACCCATATGGGCTGGCAAATTACAAAGACTGTAATTCCAGGACCCTAGGAATCAGAGAGACTAGGGTGACAGAAATATAAGGATTTTAATGTAACAGAAATTAAAGTGACAGAAATATAAGAATTTAATTAAAGATGAAGAAGAAGAAATTGCACATTCATTTGTACCTTTTCCTTTTGCCAACCACAGACTCCAATAAATAGGATGACTGGCTAGATTGCTCCTCAGAACCTTTCATCAAATATTTGGGAAAAAAGCTCATACTTTAAAAATAAAAGTCTCTTAGAGTCACCTCTGCCGGATGTCTAAATTCATCAGGTAGACTTTTGCATTTCCCAAAATTCTCATGTACAAAAAAACATTTTAACAGTGCTAAGAATTGAACATTTTAACAAAATGGGGGTGAAGATTTGTTTGTTTGCTTGTGCTTGTTTTTGTTTTTTAGAGCACTGTGATAGGTAATTTTACATGTCCATTTGGCTAGACTATGGTGACCAGTTGTTTGAGCAAACACTGCTCTAGATATCGCCATAAAGGTGTATTGTAGATGTGATTGCTATTTACAGTCAGTTGATTTTAAGTAAAGCAGATGACCCTTCATAATGTGGGTGGACCTCATCCAATCAATTTAAGGCCTTAAGATCAAAGACAGGTTTCACAAAGAAGAAGGAATTCTGACTCCAGACTGCAGCACAGAAATTCTGCCTGAGTTTTCAGCTTTCCAACTCAAGACTGCAACATCAATTCTTACCTGAATCTCCAGCCTGCCATTTGCCCAGTGCCTGCCCCCACAATCACATGAGCCAATTCCTTAAAATCACTCAATATCCCTCCCCCTCTCTCCATATAGATAAACAGACCTATATCTTTATATATCAGAACACACACGCACACACATGTATGTGTTTCTCTGGAGAACCCTGACTAGGATGAGCATTGAACCCATTGCCTGAAAGTATCTAGTTATAAGAAAGCCAGGACAATTTACCAATTTATTTGTAGTTATTAAAAATTATTTTCTCTCTCTAAGTTAATGTGTATGGCTGGACAGTAGTCTAAATAGTATAATATTAGTAGTTCTAAACAAATTTTTCTCCCCCCAAAATTTCTTATTTTTCTTCCATAAGGCTTTAAATTCCTTTCTTAAAAAGTCAAATCCCCTTATTTAATAATCTGAGATCAGATATAAGAATGTAACAAGTAGCACATTAAAGTATTAATGAAAAGAACACGGTAGAAGTTACAGGGGGTCAGATGGGACCTATTTGCCAAGAAATGCTTTCTCAATTTTACCTGTGGTCTACTCTGTGAAGCGATGGATATATAATTAGAATTCTCTCTTCTGACTTTTGTTTTTCTTGCTATTCTGAAGTGCCTGGATATGCCTATGGGCAACTGTGAATCCAAGTACCTGACACAGGAAAAGAATCTTGTCAGACTGTGTTATAGTTACAGTTACAGAAAGTAGTATTAAGAAGAGGTACCCAGGCATTCTTGTACTTGGGACCGAACTCCCATGTTCTAAGTCCTGCCATGAAGCAGTCCACACAAATTAGGCTATGGAAGAAATAAAACTACATGTTAACACTGGCTTAAAGATGATTCCTGTCCTAGTACTAATAGCAATAGAAATGAATTCTAGGAATGTGAAGAACAATGACAAAAACAAATGGCTGTCTGTGCTTCATTCCTACAGCCAAACATGGGAATAGCGGAAAGAAACATTTGCTTTGGAGTTACTCACAACACATCCAAAGAACAAATGAACTGGTCGTTTTTTTTTTTCCTTTGAAGTAATCAACAAGAGACACAAGATCAGAATTCAGAATTAGAATGCTAATTCTAATGATAAAACTACTTAAAACTACACACTGGCACCTGGGAAATTTAGCTCTACTCACCCAGTATCAGGCCCTCTCCCTTTATTTCTTGTCTGACCAACTGAAATTAGGAGCATATGTGTTCCAAGAAGCCAAGATGATATTACATTTCTTGTTGACCAAGTAAATTTAAAGTAAACCTAAGAAAAAATAAGGGTATTTTGCAAAATGGCCATAGTAATGATAAAATATTTCATGTAAACCTTCATAATTTTTAAGCATTATAATACAAGTGTGAACTAAAATAAAATTTTAAGGCTCACCCCCATACCAGCTGACTGAATGGACCCCCATCGTGGCCAAAGGAATATCCTAAAACTAAATTGCCTGCCAGGAGGTGAGAGGTCAGATGTGCCTCATTATGTCTCCCTCCCTTCTAGAGGACCCCATTAACAGGCATAAGGGTATGCAACACAAACCTGTATGTCCTCAATTTACACAACAAATCTATATCTGGTGGCTTATCTCTGATAAACAGCTCCTTATGTTAAAACATTCCAAGCCTTTAGACAAAGCTTCATGTCTTTAACCAACTACAAGCCAAAGAATCTTTAAACCCCCCTATAACATGTAAGCCCCCACACCCCCCACTTTGAGATGGCCCACCTTTTCAGGCCAAACCAATGTATGCCTCCCATGTATTGATTTATGACTTTACCTGTAACCCCTGTCACCCTGAAATGTGTAAAACCAAACTGTAACCTAGCCACAGTGAGTCCACTTTCTCAAGACTTCTTGAATGTGGCTCTGAGGTCATGGTCCTCAAATTTGGTTCAGAGTAAATCTCTTTAAAATTATTTTACAGAGTTTGGCTTTTTTTTCATTGACACAAGCTCTATTAACCAGTGTATCTTCTATACATAAAGCAATGCCTAAGACACTAATATTTGTTACATAAGTGACTGAATGCTTTTAAAGACAAGCTCTCATTTAATTATCATTATAGTTTTTTTTAAGTTCTCTACATTCCAAATAAGAAACTTTGGCTCCAAATGGTCAAGAATTTGCCTGAGGCTAACAGCAGAATCAGGCATTCTGTGTTTTGTTTCATTTTTAGAATAACAGAGCTTCCTTCTTAGACATAAAGAAATGGAGTTTGACAGTGATCACCAATTTTGGAACCAAGGACTATAGAAACATACTGAAAATAATGCTGCAGATCACTAAAGGAAAAGGATAAATCATAAAAAAAAAAACACCAATATGGGGCTGCAGTTTGAACCAACCAAAGGTTCGCTGCCACAGGTAAAAGCTTTAAACAATGCTTATAATAATGAGCCCTGGGGAACAATTATGACTAGAGAAGGAATAAGTAGAGTCAAGGTGTCTAATAGTGCCAGGAAACAGGTAAGTCGAGAGGTGTAAATCAGACTTGAGGACTAATTATAGATTAAGTAATACCACGTTATCAAATAAATCATATGAAATCATTAAATCAAGTTAAAAACTTGATTAAGATGAACTCATCTAAAGTTCTCTGAGAATAAGCAGAAAGACTTTTTTCTGAAACAAAGATTTGCAGTTTAAGAGTCTTCTCTGCTTAAAAGCATAATTCATTAAAATCTCGGGCTGATAGATATGTAATCTCAGATATTTTCTGCAAGTTTCATTCTCCTATTTTCTTAAGCAATCTATTCCCCTTTTGCTCTTAAAAAGCAAAGAGTATATGACTCTAATGCATTCTGTTGCAAGAAATACACATTTCTCCCTTGTTCCGCCTTTCCTAGAGAAATGGAAAAGAGCATTGAATTATGTTTCTAGCAAGTTAAATGCTATTTAGCTATAAATTTTCTCAAATTTAGCACTTTATTTTGGTTGGTAATTTCTACTTTTACTGCACAATAAAATTAACTAAACAGTAAGAGTCTTAATTCTCACTGTATTGATAAAACTGGGTCTGGAAAAATTTAGTGAAATATTATCAGTTCTGTAAGAAAGGCTTACGGGGTTTTCTTTCCTACCTACCAAGAGTTCTAAATTATGGAAAGTGAAATATGGACAAAATCCAATAGGGTTGAGAAAATGGAATCAGGTGTTGGACCTGATTTAAGTTAGAAGTAACATAAATATATGTTACTATATGTTACTTATATGCATTAATAAGCCAGATAATAATGACTACGTAAGATTTTATGTAGTTAGAAATATGTGAAATGTATGTTAGTGGGTAATGCTTTTTTGATAGAAAATTATGATGCCAATGCAGTAGCAAATTTCTGAATAATGTACTCCCTTTCAATAAAACATTCACTAAAAGCACATATTATTCAAAACAAAACACTATTTCCATGAAAAATGACTTAAAAACTTAAAGTGGAATTTATGAATTTCTAAACTCTGAATTAGGTGATACTGCCTGCATATCAAAAATCAATTTCCTAACATTTAAACAGATATTCGTTTATATATTTCCTTTAAGTAAAATACCTGGTGGTATGTTATCACTAACATTAGACACAGATACAGCAAATTTAAAACCATCATAATGTTTGTTTTTACAAGTTTTGCTTTGGTTAAATCTTTTAAAAGTATGTAATAACTTCATTTATGATGACACCACTATGTTTCAGGCATTTTGCATGCATTATCTCTTGCTTAAAATACTGCTTCCGTATTTTAGGTGGAGAAAATAAGATTCAGAGAATGTATGTAACATAGCTGGCAAATGGCAGAGCTAGAATTTAAACCATGTTTATCAGGCTTCAGTGCAATTTTCTCCCCATGTCATCCTAGAGAGAAACAGCAAACCAGAAAAGCCTATAGGCACTGGTACTTTCACACAGAGATTACACCCAAAGTCATTTACAGTGAAGTTAAAAAAGAATCCACATGCATCTACAGCATTTTTTTTGTCACCTTGAGTAATGTTCTAAATTCCTGACTGATAATCATTTTTGAGATTTAGGAACAAGAAGTTGGAATTCACTGGACTTCTTGGAAATTTCTTCAATCATAAGTTATTCTGTATTTATAATAATACTTTGTGTTTTAAATAATAATGAGCGACCATTATAATAAACAGTGAATCAATTTTCTGTTGTAGGCTTATACATACAAGTGTTTCACAGGTTTCTGGGGGAAAAAGACATAAATAAATGCACAGTTTTCTATTATCATGACAATATATATTGTTAAAAAATTATATATTTTAATAGTATAAAAAGACATTACCTGATATACATATTTGGTAATAGAAAACTTTAAAGGAAAAATATACAAAATAAGTGTCCATAAAATCACTTTTTAAATTTTAAGACAATACCACAGTTATTTAATATTTAAAGTTACCATTCTTAAAATGACATTTTAAAGCATACAAACTAACTTCTCTATCTGATAGTCCTGACCCTTATTTTGTGACAAATATTCCAGATTTTTTTTGTCATTTTACATTGACATTAGTTGAATTATTAAGAAGATCTATTAAGAAGAAATCTAAAATGATACCTATTTTGGGTGTTAAGGTATATTTTGCTTCAAATAAGCTCAGTTCTTCTTTGAAAGCAATAATTTATAGGTTTATCTTGAGTTTGACTTTGCTATTGAAATTGATATTGCTTTTACTAACTGGAATTTGAATTATTTTAAGATTTCATTTCGAAGTAGTTCACAACAATATTCACATCTTCTCTTTGCATTTTGTTTGAGTATTTACTCACAACTGTAGTCTACAACAAATATCAAACACTGGAAAACATCTGTGAATATTATTGAGTAATATTCAAATGTAAAATTTGGATCACCCAGCAAAGTCAATACTATACACAATCAAGTGAAGAAATAGCCAATTCAAGGACATATTTTCCCTCCAAAACTTGTTGTTTCTTGGGACATAATTCACAGGATTTGTTAAAATATGCTATGTGTACAAATATATAAATATGTATATTATTGGCAAGCATGACTCACTGTTACCAGCACAGGACTGTGAACATACATTTATAACATGGCAACATTTTAAGCAAGTGGACTGAACATTTGCTCATGTCCAGTTCCTCAAAGTGTCAACGTTATCATTCTACTCGACATGCCAGCATTTCCTGATCTTGCTTTCAACTTGACATCAACAGATTCCTTTGAACCAGTAACATCTCTAAGTTGATTACTAATCTGTAAGTCTCAAAAAAGAATGATAATACTGTTTCTTGTTCCAATTCCTTACGTGATTTTTTTTGTGGGATTTGGTATTAGAAAAAACATAATCTTTGAGAAAAGCCAGGAATGAATTCCTTCATGAAAATATGGATCTCAGGTACACTATCCAACACTTTCTACCTTATTGAGACTTGGGAAAAAATGCAAGATGTTGCTTATATAAACCTTTAAAAGAAATCTATATCCATCCATCTATTATCTATTTATTTATCTATCATCTATCTCTTTACCTACCCAATCTATCAATAAAAAAAAAGACAAGTGTTAAAAAATAAATCACAGTCCCTTCAACAGGAAGCGTTTCAAGGAAGAGTTGCAAAAGCTTTCACTGGTATTATAAACCACCAAGTACAGTTCATAATGCAGTTTCTATAGAAAGATTAATTTCTTTTGCAAAGCATTAATATTTGAATGGATTTAGGTTGATATTTAGGTTGATATGCTCTCTTCTCTAGTATATATGATTTCAATTTTTATTTTTGCTTAGGAAAAAGATACATTATATGTGTCTTTACATGGAGCAGAGAGATAAAATTGAGACTAAACAGACAAGTAGGTAGATTATTTTAAGTCTTAGATGCTCAGTACACTGGTTGGAGGATAGTGGAAAAGGTGGCTGATCCCCAGATGTCTTCTGTCTTTCTGGTACTCAGAATAAATTTTTCTATATAGTAGGGAAAACGTGGCTAGTTTTTGCCATTAGACTATGAGAAAAAGTGATGTTTTATCCCTGGGATGATGCATGATGTGGTTAAAAGTGATAATGCCTTCCCTCTCCACACCCCCTTTTCCTTGCTAGCCAGAGGCATAAGGTCCAGTAGAGGACTCTGAGGGTCTGAAGGTGTTGAGACTATTCAATGGAATTAAGGCAAAGGGAGCCTTTTGCCCACTGCCCACGCCAAGTACATCCTCCCAACATCCGCTAAGCTATTCACAAAAGTGAGAAATAAATCTGTGTTGTGTTAAAACACTAAGTTTCAGAGTTGATGGTTATAGTAGCTGGTTTTTAATAATTAGCTGAATGATAAAGGAGTAAGCTTTCTACGGGAGAACTTAGTTTATATTAATGTCTATAAACTCTAAGGGAATATTTTATTAGAATTTTTTACAGTTGAGAAGTAAACAATGAAATTTCTATTGTTTTAGGTGTTAGAAACATGGAAATTAAAAGCATGCTGTTTGGAGGGAAGCTTCTTCAACATGATACAAAAATATTTACCAAAAAACAAAACCAAGAACTATACTATCATCATAGTCAATGGTGAAAGACTGAAAATAAGAATATCTTTCATCACCCAAGTTCACTCCTCATATTATTGAAGGTCCCAGCTAGTGTAATACCAAGAAAAGGAAATAAAAAAGCATAAGGATTGCAAAGGAAGAAATAAAACTGCCATACACACACACACACACACACACACACACACACACACACACACACACACACCCCTTGATTATATATCCAACAATCCAAGAAAGATCTATAAACTATTACAATTGATAACGAATTTGGATGTTACTGGGTATACAGTTGACATAGCAAAATCCTGTATTTTGTTGACCAAGGCAGCTTCAACATTTCCCTCAGCTTAACTAAACCTTAATCAGGCTTCTTTCTGCCTCTAAGCCCCTGACCTCCTACTCACTCCCACCCTTACAGAATCCAGATGGTCTAACAACAGAGGTCTCTCCACTCTCCTTTCTTGGAGAATGTACTTTAGAAAATTTGTAATTATAAATTCTTTATTTGCCCCTGTTATATAAATCTTTTTAAAAGCCTCTTGCCTATTTTATAACCCAGGGTTGTCTTTCTCGAGAACTAGAAAGCCATCCCTATGACAATGTATCATCAAGGAAGGACTGCCTCTCTTAGTCTCTGCAGGAAGGTAGGAGCCTGACTTTGGTGGCACCCTGCTTCGTGTTGTAAAACAAAATAAATGCCATGAATATATGAGAAAATGTGTTTTTCCTCTGGGTAAGGCCAATTCATAAACACAGATGGTTCCATTTTTACAAAGTATAGAATCAGGTAAAACTAGTCTATTTCATTGGTTCAGAATATTGGTTATTTTTAGAGGTGCACTGTGTACCCCCAGTGATAAGTGTGTGAAAATTCACTGTATCTTTATGATAGTTTCATTTTTTGTGTAATATGTTTTCAATAAAAAGTTAAAATGAAAGGTAAATATAAGGCACAAAAGTATATTATTTTAAAAACTTATGAAGAAGGAAGTCCATCTTTTGACCTAGTTTCTGCAGCAAGCAAGAATTTAGAATTCAAAAAGGTTTAAAAGATTTAAAGGAAAAATACTAAGAAAATTCACTCAGACTCTTTTTTTATGTATTAGATATAAATGGACATATTGTACGGTAAATGTTATTTTCTCAAGAATATATCAAAGCTGTACTAATTATATTCTATTTATCTTATGTCAATAATGATTTTTTAGCAATCCAAATTTTCACATGCCAACACATTTTTCACAGTACCTCAATGAGGACTTAAAATGAACTTGAGAAATGAGCTTTCCAATAATCCATTTCTGTTATTCAACAAGTTCATTTTGTGAGCCAAGCAATTCCAACAAGTCATTTAGTTTTGAAGAATTATAGCTTGATAATCAATCTACTAAATAGATGGTTTCTTTTCCTCCCTTCTTAAATAAACTTGTGAAATTTGTGAAATTGAATGTAAACAATCTCCTGAATCGTTGGTAAAAACTCTAACAATGATCTTAACACAATGGCCTAAGAAAGCAAATCATGCAACCGTGTGTATGAAAAACTATTTTGTTTAATTCCCCAACCATCATCTTTTCTTTCTAATGACTATTCTTTCCTTCTCTGTGATCATCGGAAGTGGAAATTAAATGAAAAATAATTTTTAGTTAGAAAATTAATATGTCTGATTTTACCATAAATGTTAGCTTATCAGGAACTCACCTTTTTTCCCTGCAATATACCTGTCAGAAGTATTTCTTAAATAACTGTTTTCCACTATCATGTATATTCATTTTTTGATATTTTTAGTGTTATCTAATTTATTAAATGCAGATATTAAACTAGTACTACATAGAATGAATATTCAATAAATTCTTATTTCTGAGATTACCTGACACAAGACAATATACTATAGAAAGTGAATCCTTGTAACATAGATTTGATAGAGGGTTAAAAAATGCTAAAAGTTACCAGCAATGTAAGAAATATTTATTAAATTCCCATTTGAGTGAGTGGAAGGCTTTAAGGCATTTTAGATTGTGTAATATCAAATTTGAATATTTTACAATCTGTGATTTTGAATTCTCAAATTAAATACATGTGAAACATCTAAGAATCATTTCAGTGTGTCCCCGTAGCACAGCTACATAGCACCAACTGAATAACAAATTAGGTAGCACCAAGTGAATAACAAATTACTGTAACTTACATTAGCTGAAGTTGTGTTCATTATATGGATGGAAGACTACTGAATCTCTGACTCAGCTCTAAAAGAAGTCTTCAGCTTGAAAAACCATTCTCAAACAAGTATAAACTAGCAAAGAACTCCCTCTTCAGTGAGTATATATTTTTTTAAAGAGGAAGAATGAGCTGGATTTGGGAAAGGATGAATTATGAGTCACTGAAAGTTTTGAAAATGCACTGGAAATTTATGTTATTACTTTCAACAAATTAACATACACAACTCTTCTACATAAGACAAATAAGGGGTTACATTGTGAGCCTTTTACATTATTCTAAATTGAAAACTCTCCCTTGCCATAATTAAAAAAGGAATAAGATAAGTCTGTATAAACTGACATTCAAAGGTATTTTTTTCAATTATGATTAAGTGAATAAAAGCAAGTTTCACAACAGTATAGACCATATGATACCACTTAGTTAAAACAAGTGTGTATGTATATAGTATATGATGTGTGTGTGTTTTATCTTCAATAAGTAATTCTGAAGGGTAACATGACAGAGTTTGGAACCAGAGTGTACAGCAGGTGGTTCAGAGAGAATAACTTTCATTTTTTCTTTATTTAATTGTGTATAATTTGAAAATTTGAAATGAGAACACTTCTATAAGTAGCTTGAAAATAAGTAATTTGTGTAGGTATCAATTATTATATACTTTCCTCTTCCTGTAATTCTGCTTTCCAAATTATTTTTCACTTCTTCAATATGTTTATTTCATTTTTTAAAAAAATGTATTATGATAAAGTACATATAACAAAATTTGCTATTTCAACCGTTTCTAAGAGTACAGTTCAGTGGCATTAATTACATTCACAAGGTTGTGCAACCATCACCATTATCTAGTTTGAAAATTTTTCATCATCTCAAACAGAAACTCTGCAACAATTAAGAAATAACTCATTACCTCCACCCTCCACATACTAGCTCCTGTGAATTTATAATCTGCTTTCTGTTGCTATGAATTTGTCTATTCTAGATATTTCATATAAGTGGACTCACATTGTTTTCACTAAACTGCTCCACCACTGCTAAACTCCACCACATTCCAAAACAGCTGCACCAGTTTTATTTTCCCACCAGGAATGTTTGAAGGTACCCATTTCTCCACATGTTTATCAACACCTGTTATTTTCCATTGTTCTGATTATATTCATCCAACTAGATGTGAAATGATACCTCATTGTAGTTTTTATTTACATTTCCCTAATGACTAATAATATTGGGCATCTTTCCATCTGCTTGTTAGCCATTTGTATGTCTTATTTGGGAAAACGTCTATTCAAATCCTTTGCCCATTTTTAACGGGGTTATATTTTTATTGTTGAGTTACAGGAGTTCTTTATATATTCTGGCTATTGACCCTTAGATGTATAATTTGCAAATATTTTTTCGCATTTCTTAGGTTTTCTTTTCACTTTCTTGATAATGTCCTTTAATGTACAAAAGTTGTCATATTGATGAAGTCCAATTTACCTATTTTTTTCTTTTGTTGCTCATCATTTTGGGTCTAAGAATCTATCACCAATCCAAGGTCATGAAAATTTAGTCCTACATTTTCTTCTAAAGGTTTTATGATTTTAGATAATATAATTTGGCCATCGATCCATTTTGAGTTAATTTTTGTGGTAGAGATTCAACTTCATTCTTTTGTATGTGGAAATCCAATTATTTCAGTACCATTTGTTGAAGAGAGGGTTCTCGTCCTCACTGAATGCTCTTGGCACACTTGTTAAAAATCAATTGGCTATAGATGTATTGGTTTATTTATGGACTTTCAATTGCATCCCAGGGTCTATATGTCTAGTATAATGCCACTATTTTGATTATTGCAGCTTTGCAGTCAGTTTCAAAAATTGGGACGTGTTCATCCTCTGACTTGTTTCTTCTTTTTTCAAGATTATTTTGTCTTTCAGAGCCCCTTACAATTTCACCAGAATTTAAGAACGGGCTTTCTTTTTCCTTAAAATAAAAAATGATGTTGCAGTTTTGATAAAGATTCCATTGAATCTGTAGAGCACTCTGTGTAACATTGACATCTTAACAATATTAAGTCTTCCTACACAGCAACACAGGGTATTTGTTCATTTATTTAGGTCTTTAATTTCTAACACTAACATTTTGTAGTTTTCAAGTATACAAGTTTTTCACTTCTTGGTTAAATTTATTCCTGATTTTATTCTTTGAAATGATAGATTAAAATGGAAATACTTTCTTCGCATCCCTTTTGTATTGCTCATTGCAGGTGAATAGAAACATAATTAATTTTTGTGTGCTGATATTACACCCTGCTTAGCTGTAGCAGCTTTCTCATGGATTCTTTTTATTTTATATATATATATGATCTCATCTCTCTATATATGTGTATATATAATTTATATTATAAACTTATATGTTTATATATAAAATCATATAAAATATTACTATTTCAAATTTGTATAATCATGTCGACAAATCAAATAAAGGTAAATTTATTTCTTCTTTTCAATTTAGATGCCTTTTATTTGTTCACCTTGTCATTTTTCTATGGGTAGAACTTCTGGTACAATGACAAATAGCAGTGGCATAGTGAACATGCTTGTTTGGTTCTGATCTTAGGTGGAAAGCTTTCAGTTATTCGCCATTGACTATAATGCTGTGTTTTGCTTTGTTTTGTTTCATAAATGCCCCTCATTATGTTGAAGTTCCTTTCTTTTTCCAATTTTCTCAGTGTTTTTGTCATGAAAGGGTATTGGATTTTATCATATGCCTTTCCTGAGTAATTGAGGTTACATTTTTTTCCTTCACTCTATTAATGTTGTGTATTACATTGATTTTCTTATGCTGACCACCTTCACATTTCTAATTCAGCATTCACTTGCTTACTATAAACCTTTGACTTTCCCAGACTTCTGACAAATTTGGTTCTGACAGTTCCTTCTTGTGTTTTAATGTTTTTGTGGGAGTAATGAGAGGTTGAGCTCCCATTCTCCTGACATTACTTCTTTACCTTACTTTTTGTTCATCACATTTGAAAAAGTAGATTATCATAATTATCAAAATTATCTGTGTACCTAGTTTATCTTATTCTATCCTTTATGATGCACTGTTCTAGGTAATCAGTTGAATTCTTTTTTATCCATCTCAGTCTTGCTATTATTTTAATCTGTTGTTGTTATTTTAATTGTGATTCTGAGCCAGCCATCTGACCTCTCTTAGCCTCAGGATCCTCATTTGTGAAATGTACATACTTATAACATTACATGGAATCTACTCCATAAAGTAAGTGAGGATTAAGCAATTTAATGAGATAATTCAGATACAATTTTTTCACTCAATGTACGTTTTCTATTAGCAATCATAACAATAACATTTCATCATGTGTAGATATTCAGGCTCTTAGCTCATTATTTTTTTGCCTTATTTGTTGACATTCTGTTGAGCACATCCTAATTACAAGGGATCTAGTCAAACCTAATGTGAAGATGGAAAGATGATGAAAACATAATCCTACCAAAGAGGAAGGACATTGTCTCATTGTAGACAACACAATGAGATTTAATACTATGTAAAATATATCAACATTTTGATAGAGTTACTAGCATTATTTAATTTGGTATCCAGAAAAGACAGAAATTTATTCTTTTCTCCCAAAAGCATCACAAACTCCTTGAATGTGGGGAGTACGTTTCCTATTTTTGTCTATATAATGAGTAGAAGCTAGACAAATCAAATTACTGGAGAATATGTATTCACACCCTGGGGACCCAATATTTGGCATTGTAGCTTTTTGTAGGTGGTGAATCTGAACTATATTTTCTAAAACCACATTATCTTGTAATAAAAGTGTAGCAATATCTCATGAAAACTTGAAATGCTATGACAGTCTAAAACTCATTGTTCACAGGTCCATACAATCGTGCTTTAAACTAAGCTGCAACAACAGATATAAACCCATGGGTTTTAATAGAATTGTTAAACGGAGTTTACCAGCTCAGAATGTATTGCTTCTTTTAAAAATATAATATTAGTTTTTTCTTCTATTAAGTGAAAAACAGCAGTTGAGGGTGGGGGGAGTGAGAACGCTGTCCTCTGTTCAGTATCTGGAAGAAAAGCATAAGCCCCATGATTTTGTTTTCTGTTTTATTCAAAATAATTTATTTGTGAAAGAAAGAAAAAGAAAAATAATTCAGAACTCTTACAAAGGAGGTTATTTTCAAAGAAGAGATTTTAAGAACAATATAAAATGAGACTTTGGGTTCAGTATCTAATATTGCTAAGAAAAGTGAAATTCCCATAAAGCAACACTCTGTAACTATAGCAACCTTGCAAGGTAGCACAAAAGGGCTCATCTTTATGCAAGAGTTTTATAAAATCTATCATCCTGGATGTGACAGTATGTACTATCTTTTCTGGTCTGCTGTGACATCCTAATACATAGACATTATTAACTATAACCAATGGCTCATTATTTATCAGTCAAGAAAGTTATGTCTTAAATATACATGTTAAAAATTAAAATGAAGTGTTTAAACAGTTAAGTTTAGTAACCACAGATTACCAAAAAAGAAACCACAAGCAATGCCAATGTTGCCAATATTCTTATTTTCAATATAGCTAAAAACATCAACAGGTATTTGTATGTTTTTTCCAACAACTGTTTTATGTCTAAATAAGAAAATCTAATCTAAGTGCTATGATGACCCCATAATAAAACCTTCCAAAATGAAATCCCCATGGTCTCAAAGCACACAAAACTCTGACACAATTGAATGAAAATGTAAAAATGAAGTGATCCCAGAAGATGTGGAGAACATGTCTATAGAAACCAGCAGTTAGCATCATCAGCAATTTCCCTGATAGCTCCAATGTGAAAGAAAATCGAATTTATTCCAATTAAACATGCTTGATGATGGTAGGAAAATAATCTACATCAAGAATTCTTGGATAAGTTGATAAATGTCTTTTTGCCCAGAATGTCTAAATTGTAAACATTTCTGCAAACACATACATACACACATACATACACACACCCTTACCCCTTTGTCTATACCATTTAGTTTACCCCAAAGAGACTGGAGTTATAAGTGTACTATAGATAATTGTATTTCCTCAAAGAACTCTTTGAAGGGGAAAATAAAACATAAAATACAATATCTAAGGGAATTCAACCCACAGACTAAGTATAAAGAACTCTGTAATTTGGATTGGAATAATAAGCTTTTGGTTTTTTGCTTTTAACTAATACAGAGATTTTTATTTAATCATTTTATAGACTAGTAAATCCATTTTGTGCTTCCTTTTAAGTAGCCCACTGGGGAATATAACAAACACATACTGCTGACTTAATTAATGTAAAACCACATACAAAGGTGTTTACCCAAACACTTTTATGAATGGCTAGATAGCCTGTACTAAAAATAACAAGGAAGGTGCATAGAAATGAAGAGAATGAAAGGAAGGGAGATGGTAGAAAATGAAGGTAGAAATTTACTTCATATTTTTGATCATATATTGTCAAGTTTTAATCTATTGGGTTCCTTTTGGAATGCAATAAAATGGAGGATTTAATCAAGTTCTGGAAAAATATGTGGTCCAAATGTTTTAATTTTTAAAACAATACACTAGTTTCTATTTAAGTAAATGTCTAATTTTAAAAAAATGAATTTGTATTATGGCACACAAGATTACTATACAGGGAATAGTAATTCAAAATCTCATAAAATTTGATATGTAGAGAATTACAAACAAAAAAGAATATAAATATGACTTTGAAGCCCCAAGGGAAGTTACTTGCTGCTTGGAAACAAATTATATTATTAAAGTCTGTGTTCTATCAATAGTCATTTGGGTGGGAGTATTTGTGTGAAACAGACAATATGTCCATCTAAGAAACAGTAAGCTCACTGAACAGTCAGGAGACACTTGCTCATATTCTGCCTGGCAAGTTTTAACTGTCCGTTAAGGATACAGTTTTAAATTTTGTTCTCTTTTTCTCTAACAATAGCTATATCGTACTTTGGAGAACCCAAAGTCTGAAATACCTAAAGAAATAAATGAGAATTATCTCACTCGTTAATTCACAAATGTTTTTCCTAATATGCACATCATCGGCCTTGTGTATTTGTGTATTCTTCCTCAAGAAAAAGAATTACTCAGTTAAACTTCAAAGAATTTTAAGAATATGCCAAAATTGGAATGAGAACTGTGATAGAAAATATGGGTATTTAATGGGTACTTGTTACAGTTAGTGGTAATAATCACTAGTATGAACGTATTTTTCTTGTAAAATTAACAAAATTATCTAAGAATGAACGTTACTAGCTTTATTTAATTCAAATTTATTTTATCAGCATTCCAAATAGATTTTATCAATTCCAATTTTGCTAGATTACTCTCTATTCCTAAGTAAAGTTCTGGTGTCGGAAAAGAAAATACTTGCATCTCCCCTCTACTTCATCCAATAGAGAAGTACAGTCTACTTTTACTTTCTTGGATTGTCAAACTCCATATAAAAACTAAGCAGTTAAACATATGTAACAGGAATATCTGTTTCAGATATACAATAGGCTCTTGAATAATATCTTATTGAGAAACCTGACAGGATTTGTAAACACTTAGAATAGCAAAAAAGCTTTAGAAGTATTACCCTGTTCTAAAAAATGAACAATTGGTGGTACAATGCTCAGACTGGGAGAGAAATCTGAAATACAAGAAGCTTTGAAAAAATGGTTCAAACCATTTTAATGGGTCTGTTTTATTTACTGTTTTAATATCTATGAGTTAAAATGATGAGATTAAATTTAATTAAGTGGTATCTCATCTTTGATCTTACAATTTGGAATGCAATTTCCTAATAATTAATAACTGTCATATATAATGTTTCTATCGTGATTCATTCATTAAATTCATGCTCATGGTGAGGGGAAAGATGACACTTATTCACCAATATGAAGGTATTTGAGTGTTAAGCAACAGACCCAAGGGGCCCTTCAAGAAATCACATCTTTTACTTTACTCTCACATGATTAAGTTAGACTCCAAAGTTGTTGGTCCAAGACTCTCACAACAAATTGCACAATAGTTAACTCGTTATTTTTTTTTTCTGGAAAACAAAACAAAAAAGGTGTCTTTTAGGGGGAAAAAAGTGGAAAAGGCCAGGTAATATATAACCAGTGGTATTTTTATTTTTATTTAGATAATATGTTTTCTATTGATCACCATCCCCACACTGATCAACAATGATATCTGTCTTCTTAATCCTTCTAGATCAGGATGGGGGCAAAGGTGACTGAAAGAAATGAGAGAAAAACTCTTAAAAACTGGTGGAAGGAAACCAGAAGACTATTCAAAGTATTATTTTACAGTCTCCTCTATTTCTCTGTACCTTTCGATAGTAAAAATTGCCTCAACCTTTCCTTGAAGTACAGAACTTCAAGAAAAATAATATCAATACTACTCATTAAGCATTAAAACAACAAACAAAAAACACAACACAACAATACAAAAACTTCTGAAATTACAAAAGAGGAAAAGGTGGATGGTCAAGATGCAAACAATTACACATACTAGAAGGAAAAGAAGTCCATGAGATTTGGTCAGACGAGGCTGAAATTCAAAATTTCTTCTGATACCATGATGGCCGAGGTCTTATGCAACAAATATTCTGTACTAAGGGGAAAGACCTGCACCAAGGCTGAAATGCAACTGAAAGAAGTGAAAGTGGGAAGGATTGTAAAACCAGCCGAGTAACTGAGGGCATTAAAACAGACTCATTTTTCCTACTGTATTTTCCTTCTTCCTCCTTCATCTCCTCCCTTTCTATGGTGCTCTCTGCCTTCCTCTCTTTCTGCAGAAAATCTTGAAGTTCAATAATTATTAGCTTCCGAAAAAAGGGATAATGTTGCTTGCATTTTACACAAAATTTTGTTTTGACAACAGCAGATTTCTAATTGCTCTGACAATGTACTCTCAATAACCATACAAAATCAGAACAATAATGCAAGTACTCAATTTGAATTCTGAGGCTTAACTCTTTTTTGTTTAATTTTCATAAGGTAATTAGCACAAATCACTACTGACATGCTATCTCTGATTAAGAAATGGCTTCTCTTGACCTGATGGATTTGATAACTACCTGTTATAAGATTTCACTTTCCTGCTTTATTATCTTTTTATGATTGTCACATTTTATTATCTTTTTATAGCTGTCACAACATTTTTTGTTGTTTGGAAATATCAGATTATAATACATTTAGTTGGTATTCTACTTTATAAGCCAGACTACAATACCTTAAAAAGTAAAATCTAATCTTAGCACAGCATCTCAGATTTTCATTATGTTTAATCACAAGTTGATCATTTTTTAATCTTTCAGCAAAAAGTTTTACTCTGGAAACATGGAGATTGATAAAGAATTTTAGCTTTGTAAAGTATAAGTCTTCTTAAATACTTTATAACCTATTTAAAATCCCACCACGACTTGAAATTGGCTCAGATCATATGTGCCCTCTTTCATGAAGTCTTTTTTTGGTTTTTTTTAATTAAGAGACAGAGTCTTGCTCTGTCGCCCAGGCTGGAGTACAGTGCTGTGATCATAGCTCACTGCAGCTTCGTATTCCTAGGCTCAGGTTAATCCTCTCACGTTGCCACGTTGCCCAGGCTGGTGTCTAACTCCTGGCCTCAAGTGATCTTTGGGCTTTCACTTCCCAAAGCATTGCTATTACAGCCATGAGCTACAGCCCTCTGGCCATGACATTTTTTTAACTGTCCCACAGACTAGAAGTGTTATCTGAGCTCTTCAAAATAACCAAAGCACGTTGTTCCTGAGTTTTTATGCACTCATGCATATTAACATGTCTAGTCACTTACTGACTAGATATTGCCCATGTTCTGGTTTCTTCAACGTCTCCCACTATACTTGTCACTGACTTCTACACCCACAGCAAATGCTCAATAAACATTCAAGTTTATGCAAATTAAAAGTACATTGTCTTCCAACATAAAAACTGAAAAATAATTTCTAGCAGTAGCTTACAGTCAGTTCTTTGTTGAACCTCAAATTTAAAATAAGAAGAGACTATTATGCATACAAGTCACACACTCTTTTCAGAAATTAAAATATGCAATTTTACATTCAAATGTATTTATGTAATTAATTAAGTCCAAGGTAATTCATATAATAGAGCTAAAAATCCTTCTTACAAGTAATAACTTTTCACTTAAATATAGAATAAGACTTTGGTTACATCACTAATTTATGTTCTAATACTACATTTTAGTAAACTTTAGAAAATACAAATACTATTACAATGTTATAAAAGTTATAAATTTTATAAAGCACTCATAAATAAAACTGTATATTATATATAACTACATTTAGTAAAATCTAGCATTTAGAGTATCATACCAGGCTATTTCTTCTTAAACATTTAAGTCTTTTCTATGAATTGCTTTCCAATAACTAATAAAAAAGCATATTTTTCTAAACATGTAATATCTTCAGAGTAAATCTAATTTATAAGTATTTAAATATTTTTTATAATTCTGCATGTTAATAACTGCTTAGTATGTATTAAATATATGCTCATACTATAATACAGCCTTCAGACTTTAATATAAAAAAAAGTTGCTTAGTTTTGACTCGAACATAAATATGTGCACTTGGCGGGATCTGAACTTGTAGAATGTCTCCTTATCTTTAATATTACGGATCATCTAACTTTCAAAAGTGCTTTAGCAAGTTATTTAGAGAGACGTGCAGCCCAGCAGTATCATTAATTAGAATTCAAAGTAAAGGATGATGAAGTAAGTGAATCTCTAATCTTAAAAAAAAAACTTGTGCCACTGCACTTCACAGAACTTGAGAAAGACATCATCTTTGCCCTTTAGGAACCAAATACTGAATAAATACAGCATATAAGACTATTATCTATAACTCATATTGAAAGAATAAGATGAAATAAGAAGATTGAAAAACTGACTTATTTTATTTAATGATGGCCTCTGAAGAAGGTATTATTCATTTAAGTTTAACTTAGATTTTTTTTTAATGTGAATTGTTAATGGATTTTGTCAGATCATACTTGTCCTTAGCTACTCTTTAATGGTATGTAACATTCACTCATAGTTCAAAGGTCAAATCAAATATATCTGATGTTTTGTCAGTTTGCCTGAATGTGAATGTGATTATTGTATCATAATTTCTTATTCTTCCTAAAGCAGTATCTTCAGAAAAAATTTTATTTCCATTTATATTATATTGAACAATTAAAATAAAAAGCATGAACAGAATCTTGCAATGGGAAATTCATTTAATTATCACCTTACCAACTCATAACAGCTCCATTCTGAAACAAGGTAACCGCTTTAGTGAAGCAGAATGATATTTAATTTTTGTTTTACTGCATTATGTACAAAACACAAACTGGTAATAATTAGATTTTCATTTTGTTATTCTTTTTGAATTTTACTGCAACATAAGGAATAAAATGAGAGTGAATCTTTAAAGCCTTAACCATATATTGCAATACTGACATATTTTAATCCCAATTTAATGAAAACATAGCACACATTATATATGGTCATATGTTGCTTCTTAAGGGCTTAGATTTCTAGTTCTGGTCAAAGGATGTTCTATAGCCTCCTTGAGGTCAAAACTTTCAGCCAGGGAAACAATCTGTCAGTAACTATTGATCATTTAGGTAAAATACTAGTGATTTATTGGAAGATCTTTACTTCTACCTTTCAATTTCAATAGTAAATGAAGAAGTAGGCCAAGCAAACCATGATATGATGACATGGAGAAAAGAATATCTTCAATATTGCTGCTGTAGATGCAGAAGAAATAGAAAAGTGGCAAGTTGAAATCAATAGTAATTTTAGCTTTATTGATGGGATGCTTCATAATTATCAGACTGACCATAAAGCACAAGATACCAGGTGAGCTGCAAAGGCCACACCTGTCTGTCTGTGCCTCACTTTATAGTAGACACAAATGTAATTGTTTGTGTTTAAACCTAAATATATACAAATACTTGATGTGCAATCTGACATAAAACTGTGTGAAACACTCAATGATCTTGTTGAGAACTGTTCTGAAAGACTCCTAAATGCTGAAGAGGTAGATTTCTATAAAAATTGCTCATTATTTGAAGCAATGGCTGGTTAAAACAGATTACTACTTTAATGAAATCACATTCCAAGGTTAGAGAAATATCCTTTCTCTCCAACATATCTTGCTAAACTAAATATATTATTAGGGAAAAAAAATCCTTTTTCCCACATAATGGTATGGTTTCTCTTGAATTGGGAATGTACCATAGCCCAGATCTAGGTAAACTCTTGCTTTTACACAGATGTAATTACATTTTTGAAGAGTGTTAGGTGGGCAAAGGACTCTCAACATATTCATTTCTTTCCTCATTCATTCATCATCCATCCATTCATTCACTCATTCAATGAATTTTTTAAGTGCCTGCTACATTATTAAGGTGCTGGGGGTACAGCAGCATACACTATAGATAAAAATCCCTGCTCTTATAGAGCATGCAGTATTATTGGGATAAACAAGCAACAGCTATATAATATACTGCCACATATGGACAATGATTATATTTGGGGGGGACAGGTGCCTCAGATAGTGCTGAGGACTGCTATTTCAGGTCAGATGGGAGAGAAGACTCTCTGAGAAGGTGACATTTGAACAGGGATTACAATGAAGCAAGGAAACTTGTGCTGCCAGTATCTGGGGGAAGAATATGCAGAAAAAAACATCAGGTGAAAAGGTTCTGACAGAGAACACAGCACTTATTAAGCTTGCTTCATTAGATAAAGTAGTTTTGAAAATGGAAATACAATATCAAGAATAATTCTAGATAGAAGTGATGCTTCTTATATCAAGCTGTTATTATTACTCGGCTATTGGAATTGAGAAATCACTATCTTTTAAGGTTGGGTTAGTATCAGGTTCTCTACATTAAGTATCACAATTCATTAATCCCTCCCAGCATAGGATGTTTTCCCATTCACAAAATAATATACACTGGTGCAGGATTTACTTGGTAATCTTACAAAGGCAATAATACACTTACAGTTAACCAGAGAAAGAGCCATCTGATCATCCTGAACTTCACACACAGCACTAGCTTAATAGTCACAATTGTTCAATCTTTCAATCTCGCAAAACTATCTTGACATGGAATTTTTAAACCACTGAGAAAAACCTACAAACTTTTAAAGCTCTATTGAGTCTGGGGATACTACCGCAAATCATATGAACGCTCTGTATGTAAACATACATGACATATTGTAAACATACAGGTATTTATTCATAATATATGTAGGCACTACATATTTATGGGGCAGCCATAAATACGTGCCAGTTGCCCATTCAGTGTTCCTTTCAACAACTTACTATTGCAAAGGGTGCAATTAATGCACACTGCCCAACAATTAGCACTTGCAGGAACTGCTGAGGTCACACCCTCCTGGTTCAACCCCTAGCCCCACAACAAAGCATGACACCGTGAAGGGAATGCAGAGAGATGGGTATCTGGCTGTTTTTACCTAACCAGAAACTACTCTAACGGACAGTCTTTGCTCCAGAACTCTGCACAGAGTTGGCTGAGAGCCTATCAGATCTGTATTGTGGTGTGAGGATTATCCTCCTTCCCCATCCTTATTCTTTACTCTTTTATCATTCACAGCTGATATCCCTCAACAACTTTTTGTACGCCCAGGTACATCTCAGCATCTGTTCCCCGGAGGACCCAATTTACAGACATACATGTAAATACCTATTATTTTGGAATATATTAATACACTGTCAAAACTCTTTTCACTTACTGACAGTCTGACTAATGCCAAAAAAAAAAGACAGACATATTTTTTAGTTAAATCCATCCTGCTTGAATGCTAAAGGAGGCTTTCTTATAATAAAACACTTAACACTTGTGTAGAATTTTTAATGAGAACTTTAATACAGAAAGCAGCCTCAATAGAGTACTTTCCTATAGGATTTAATATAGGATTTGGTTTGGTTGTCTTATGTAAATTGTTTAACAAGTAAAGGACCAAACGATGTCTCTTAGAAGTTATTCTGACATCTGAGATGTCCCCATGTCATAAATCAATTGCTGGTGCAGAACAAATCCTTCCTGTGATACTTATTTTGATTGGGTTGATTGCATTATCTCTGATTAAATAGGGAAGTATTATAATTACAGTAACATAAATACAAGGTCAGGATATACATTCACAATTATAAAGTAATTTTTGGTAAACAAAGGTGCTTAAGTTTATTAATGAGGCTTGCCATGCATGGTGCTATATGTATGCTTCAGGATTTTCCAACACTTAATTTATTAAAATTTTGAATCTTTTCTAAGAATATTGAGAAATGAAATTGAGGAAATTGTCAGTTAATTGTTCTTCACTTTCAACAAGAAGAATTCAAGTCAACTGGAAGAACAATTCAAGATTTCACCTGATTATTAGTTTGGAACTTCCTATTTTCCATATGTTTTTCATAGAAGCAAAAACATGTAATTAATATACTCTGTACACATAGAAATAGTTAGAATTATGTGGGCAGCACTTTATTGTATAAATTTTCTTTATGGCATCTAAGGCCCATTGAACATGAAAAATATTTACCACCTCAGTCAGTGAAGATTAATATAAAAATTACTCCTAATAAAATGGCAGACTCCCTATGTGGTTATATAGCTTACACATAAATTACCTCAACACTACAATACAATCTCACCGAAAAGAATATTTTATTTTACTGAATACACTAGCAGAGGATACAATTTGAGGAATGTTGTTTCTACATTTTAAAATTAATTAAAAGGAAATCTGGCAATAGGAGTTTTGTTTAAAAAGATAAATTGTATCAATATGGTTCAAGATAGTAATCCAAGACTTTTCTAAGAAACAAAAGTTTCCTGGCCTTCTCCCAAGATTATGTTCTTCCTAGAAATATAAAATGATATTACAACTTCATGTTATTCCATAAACCACACTTACATCAAATGCAGTTAACTACTGCTTTTCAAGAAACTAACATAAAATGTCAGTAAATAAAATATTTCGCTTTTGAGTTAGATTTCCACCACAACTGAATTGCTACAAAAGTAAGTAACAAATGATTCATTCCTTTTTCCCTAAACCAAGTTTAACAGAAGCTTCTGTACATCCCAGATCATTTAAGAGTAATGTATGATCCTGAAAGAGAGCACACCATATTTGAACCTAAATGACCACAAATGATGAGCCATTTTATATGTGTTAAGTAAGGAATTCAATAAAAAGGCGACTTAAAGGGTCTGAAATGATAACATTTTCTAATTAATCTTGCTCTAATTGACTGGCAGGCAAATGCTTTCACAATATTGGATTTTTTTCCTCCACAGGGAAAATGACGATAACTGGCCATTTTATTGTAGGCAACTTTCTTCACCACTTGAGCCTGTTTTCTCTTCCCTAAAATAAAGAGGTTGTATTACAGATGGTCTAGTTAACTATGTTCAGGGATCAAGCACCAAAATGAGTGGGTCAGGATGGATTCAGACAAAACACTGCTTTGGGCAAGAAATTTCATCTAAAGGCATTCTGATTCCAAATAATTAAAAAGAAAAAAAAAACATATGAAATGTATTGGGTCCACAACCCTAGGAAGCTACCAAAGTTAGGATTTCTGGGCCAAGTTACCTCAAAAGACTCTCAGGACCCTTCCATCTCTAACAAGCAATTTAGAAAGCCCTGACAACATGAACCAATAAGTTTGATATGAGAAAGACAAAAGATGGTAGAGGGGATTAAAGCAGAAAATCATTTTTCTCACTCCTTGTAGAGTTGTAGAGTTTGATATCAATGTTTCCATTATTTTACCTTGTCTCTAAGTCACCCAAATACCAATTAATGCCACATCTTCCAAGAAGATAAAAATAGGTTTTATGGGAAGAGAATCAAAAATATCCCAGCTCATATCCAAACACACATTTATTGGGAACACACTATGGACAAGACACTGTTCCAGGCATTCGGGATAAATCAGTTAACAGCACCAACAAAGATCCCTGCCCTTGTAGGGCTTATACTCTGCAGAGACAGGCAGGGAACAATCATTAAACCTAATAAAATAAGTAATTCATGTATATAATAGAAAATAATGTGTGCTATAGCTTTAAAGAATGAAAATTATAAAAGAGTAAAAGGGACTGGGATGGCAGGAGACAAGCAGTGGACAGTTGAAGTATCTAACAGAAAGTTTCAGGGTGGCCCACAGTGAGGTAAAATCTGAGCAAAGACCTGAAAGCTGTGAGGAGGGAGCTAAGCAAACATGTAATCTAGAAGGGGTACTTACAGCCTAAGCTGAGATGGCAACACCTGTCTGCCAGATGAGTGAAACAGCACGGAGGTCAGGGTGAGGGAAGCAGAATATAAAAGGTCCGAACTTGGAAACAAAAAATGTTGTACCTTTTAGCTACTACATGAACTTTCATTTTAAGTTTGAAAGAAATGGTGAAAAATTTCAGTGTTTTGAGCAGAGGAGGAATGTGATCCAACTTTCGTTTTTTTTCTGGTGAAATGGGGTACCATGGTGAAAAGCAATGGCTTTGGAGTTAAGCAGCTCTACTGCTTTATCAGCTTGAGGAAACAGTGTCAAGTTCCTTAATTTCTTAATCTCCTTAGGCTCACCTGTGAAATAAGCATAGGTATAGTATGAATACCATACTATATGTATAGCACTGATAATGAGGATAAATGAGATGATGCAGAACTTTGTACTCTGACTGGCAAGTAGGAACGGCTCAATAAATTGATATCTCTTATCTTGCTACTTCTAACACAAAATTTTTCTCACACGAGTACTGCTGATTCCAGGATCATTCTCAAACTTCTCCAACACCTATCCTCAGATTGATGAATCAATTAACCAACAAGCCTCTACTATGTGCAAGGGATTATTCTAGGTACCGAGGGGAATATACAGAATTTAAAATACAGTCCTTGATATTAATAGGAACATGATTTAGGTGAAGAAATAAAACATAAACATAAAAATGTAATTGTTCACTTCTTATTAATAAAAAAGAATAAACTATTGAATATGTACACATCTACATGAATCTTAAATTCATTATGCAGAGGAAAAGAAGTCACACACAAGGACACATACTGCGTGATTCTATTTATATAAAACGAAGACTTATCTACAGTGACAAGAGGCAGATTAGTGCTAGTCCATGTCCAAGAGAAGATACAGAAATGGACTATACAAAGGAGCACAGATAATCTTCCAATAATCTTTGGAAACATTCTGTATTTTGGTTGTAGTGTCGTTTCACAAGTGTATACAACCATCAAAATTCATCAAACTGTACACTTTAAATGAGTGTTACTTATTTTAAATAAATTTTTTCCTCCGTAAAATTGATGCTAGCAAAACTAAAACAAAAAAAGCCAATTATAATAACAATCGATCACAATAGACTGGATGATCAGGTTACTGTAGTATACCTTTTACTATAGTTTTGACAAGAAAATTACTGGACAAGCTTAGTTCTGATTCGGCAGGTCTCACAATTTCCAGATATTACTTGTTTTGCATGGTCTAGGAATTTTGTTGAGCTTGAATCTAAAGTTCTCCTATTAAGTGGTCATTAGTATTGGTCCTGTTCAGTCACTGTCTTAGTAACTTTATGTCATAGTCTTTCTGTTTCTCTTTGAAGGCTCCTTTCATCTGAAACCTACTCTCTCTTTTTTTTCTGTAACAGTTCATTTCCTCTTGCAACTGGCCCTTACAGAGATAGATAACATTTTCTTACTGTTTTGAATGTAACTTTCAAAGATACTTAATTGTAGTTTCAGTTTTTATATATAGGCAGTTATGGCTTCTATCTGGAACCCTTTTCAAATGATGTATGAGAGAAGAGGTGGGGTGCCTCACATCTCTAATCCTAAAATGAACAAACTTTTCAAAGATTTTTATTTTAAAAGCTATCTTATATTTTGTTTGCAAGAATTATAATACATTTGTATGAAATGGCAAATAAAACATATGCATATGTTCCTAGGGAGGGAGAAAACAAATGGAAAGGGGATATTGTGTTCTTCCTATGATTCAATTTTGATATAATGTCCTATGAGACTATTGCTGAATTGTTGTAGGACCTAAATTCCCACATTTAAAATTTTTTATTTTCCTATGAAACTAATTATTTAATAAAAACACGTTTATAAGTTATTCTTCAGAGACTAATGCTTTGAAAGTATATTTAAATAAATGTTGATGGAGAATATTACCAGTGAAATATAGTTTAAAAATAAGTTGTTTGGTTTTTTTCTTAACCAGAAAAAAAAAAAGATTTCTATGAAAGGTTCAGTATATTAATTACCTAAGGAATCATACTGGATTTTGAATGTAGTACCTGTTTTGGAAAGCAAACACAGGATTCTTGTAGACAGACTGAAAATTATTTCTTAATGTAGATGATTCAAAGAAATATCTTTCAAACAGAGAGTTAAGACTTCTGAACACAGACACAGCTTGAAAAAGATGATGTATTTCCAATGGAGCATTTTCCAAAGAACTATTCGGCAAAGACATAAATAATTAAAATTAAACTACAGTCACTAAAATAAATGAACCATATTCTGAAGCAATAGATTGACTTCTAATCCTGATTTTTCACATACTTCTAAGCCCACAAAATTTAGCAACTGCAGCTAACCTCCACATTGATAATTTTAATTCGCAGGATTCCATTATAATTTCTGAAGTGCTCATCACTCTAATCTCCGACGCAATACAATTGAAAATGTAACAGATAAAACTGTCCTGGAAGGCCTGTAGCATTAAATGCCTTGACAATGACAAATATAAACAGGTGGATAGGGTCTTAAAAGCAGGGTTTTCCCAGCACACTGTGTTTATTAAATTTCAGAACACCCCTGTGTTGTTCAAGGTCTTGTTGTTTTCTTCTCTCTCAACCAGAAATAGTAGATACTGGTCCTCTTTCCCACAATTTTATATTACTATACAAGAGTAACCCTGTGCAATAACATTACCAGAGAGGAAAATACTATAAGAAAAAAAATGAAGAAGTACAAAAATATCTTTAAAAAAGAAAAAGGAGATTATGTCAAAGTCCTCTTTGAAGAGATATCAAGCTTGTTTTTTTCTAATATATTGTAGAATTTATTAATATGAAAGACAATCTGTAGAAGGGCAGAGAAGAAAAAGTGACACGAGACCATACAAACCACTTCTATGTTCTTCTTTACAATGTTTTCCCCGACATAACCTCACATAGGTGATATTATAGAACCTTTGATATCTGGCAGAAACAAGTCAAATATATTGACTTCAGTTTAAGGAGCATAAATATCATCTTGCTAAAATCTTCCCCATCAAAGCAATCAGCAAGGATTTTTGAACATCGACTACAGCAGTGTATTAGATGCCACGAGAGATACACAGAATGTACTGATAACAGGAATATGAAGCTATTTCAAAACATGTAATGACTGAAGAGACAAGACATGAAAGATACCAAAAGGGAATTTTTTTGTATGTGAATTGAGTACATAATCATAAAATAATCAAATAAGTAATCTAGAGTAACATGCATATTACAAAGCGAAGACTAGGCAATACAAACAAAAGAAATAATGTGTCTCTATGGCTACTAACAAGAAATTAAACCTTGAGGAACCTCAATTTTCCCTTGGGTTACAGGCACCAGCCTAAAATCCTAGTGTTCACAGTAACAAGTTGGACAACGCTGGATTTGTAAATGCATGATGGATCCCAATCCTTTAAATGCCCAACCTTCACCATACCCCACACATATCACATGCTCACTCTCCAATGAAAGGGTAAGTATCTAGGAATTCACCCTTTAAGATCAGTAGTTCCAAAACCCTAAGTACTGGATTATCCTCCAGTTGAGGTTATGAGGTCTAAATTACTTTTACTTTGTATTACAATAAAAATGTATTTGTCATTATCAATTAATCAAACCCTATGACTTAGGGAAAATATATTTAGAAATGGGTAGGCATTTCAGATGGGGAGGAGGGTACAAATAAGAGCACAGAATTGGAAATGAGTACATCTTCCTCAAGACAGCATGAACGGATCCATATGCTAGAGTAAGGATTGCAGGTAAAATTATTAGATAAAGAGGGCTCTTAAAATTATGAAAATAATGTAGCAAAGTATGGAATTCATATGATAGGCAACAGGGAACAATTGAACATTTCTGAGCAAGGGTGTTCCATGATCTTACATAAACTAGAGAAGGTAAGACCTAATGAAGAGCATGTGGCAGAAACATTATAGTGCAAGAACAAGGTGATGAGGCCTACCTGGATTAGAATGAGACCAATGGAGGTGGAAAGAAAGAGATATTTCTCCCAAGAATCAAAAGGATTGAGCTTATATTGAATCACTTCTTCAAGTTACTTCTCAAATTTCATACTATCAGTGAGGGCCTTTCCTCATGTAAAAATTATATCTCCTTTTCTAATCTGTGCATTCTCTTCTCCCATTCACTGTTTTATTTTCTCTATAGAATGTATCACCATCTGACACACTACATACATAAATATCACTAATGCCTGATTTATACTGTTAGAATGTACAAGTAGGATTTTTGGTCTGTTTATTTTCCAGTTCCCCTGAGTCCACAAGAGGGGGTTCAGTAAATTTTGAACTAAGTGGACTGAATGAATTAATATCCAACAAAGAAAATAAAGATGAAGGAACATTAATTATATTTTCAATGTTCTTTACCTGGAGTTCTGCTACAAAATTAATATGAAAGCAATAATTTCATTAAGGGACTTCAAACAAATTTTATGATCTTAAAAGGAAAGTTCAATATCATGGGATACTATGAAGAAAATGCAATTTGGACCACAGGTAATCCAGAATAGACTAAACAACAATACAAAGAAACTGGCAATAGTCCACAAACCCTTTAGGTAAATGTGAATTATAGCAATACTATTGTTAATATGTATTTGCTAAATAGTCTTCTTTTAGGCTTTCAAAATATTTATGGAATGTTCTTATCTTCATTGCAATATACATGGCAAAGAGAAGATAGAGACTTGAAGGGGTTAAACAACCTCTTACATGATGTCACTCCCAGATACAGGAATACAACACTACTTGCTTCCATACTATACCAAAATTTGGTTGGAAAAGTATGTGATTCTCCAAAATGAAGTTATAGCCACTAGATTCAGGAAGTAAGCATGAGACTCTACATTTTGTTTTTCCTTTAGAAGGCCCTAACCTCAATTAACTATTGAGATGGAAGGCTGTACTGGACTCTGATGAATCTTAAGCACCATTAAGTCATTCATTAGCACCCAGAAATATTCCTTAACCAGATAGACAAGACAAAGAAAATAAGTTTCTTCTCAGCAATGTTCATTATACCACATTATTTATTCATTTTGCTTATAAGAATCACTGAAGTAAATATACACACAAATAAAAAAAATGGATGTTGAATCACATTCTGAGTTTAGAACAGGGTATAAATAAAAACAAGTTTTCCCAGGAACTAAAAAAAAGTAGCTATAAATATTAATGTAGTAATACTTGATTTACATAACAAATTCTAAATGAAGGATTTTCATGACTCCAAACCAGAAATCATTTTAGCTTATCTTGGAAAATACTACCAAACAGTCAAACAAATTAATATCAGTTAATTTTGCTTTTTAATTCAATTTGCAGGACAGCACTGAATTTATTGAGAAATAGTGCATCTCCTGACACAGTGTAACTAGAGAGTGCTGAGAATATATTACACCGCCCTCATAAAAACCCACGCATGGTGCGGCTGGACCTTAGTTGGGAACTTCAGGATCACCATCCAGTTCTGACTTTGCTGTTATCTTACTGTCTTGCCGTCTTGGTTACCTTTTCTCAAATGCCCAAAGGAAGTCAAATGTCACTGTCCCTTTAACTCAGCTATTATAAGTGTTTTTATAAGTTGAAAATTAAATTAATATGTATTCTATAACTTCACCTCAATCAGAACTACTACTATTGGTACAATTTGAAAAGGGTAAGAAAGGGGAGAGAGTAAGTAGACTTAGGGAACTGCCTTTACAAATCAAAAACAAGTATTTATGAATAAATAAGATGGGACTGCTGAGAAGAGTAGAAAATTACAATGATATCACTTTATTCAAGAAGTTATTGTGCATATATCCCCAACCAACACCAATGTATTATTTTTCAGAGACAGTATCAATAGGAAGAATAAAGCTATTTTTATTTAGACAGGGATAGAACTTTTAAAAAAGGGTAAACTAAAATAAGCTACTGGAATTCGTTTGGGGGCCCTTCTAAATCTCTTTACAGTCTCTGTTTTCTAGGTATTTGCCACCAGACCACCCAATGTAAGTTTTAACTATCTTTATCTCTAGTGTTGTTGACCAAAATGACAGCTTTTCAACCTAAACCACATTGAAGTTGAGTTCAATCTAACTACAGGAAGACATTAACCTGGTTCAAACAAAGCTCTGAATAATAACTGTTTCCATTGGATTGATGATCTCAGAAGCATCTATATTTGTTTTCATGACTCAATCTTTAGTTGTAGAATTATTATAGAAGTATTTTGGGGGAGATTGGGTTGTTTTTTGGTGACCTTTGCTATTAATATATTATGATATTATAGCATCTCCTAATATGCCCTTTGGGCATTTTACATAACTATTCTTTAAACTATAACACAAGATAAAACATGGCTTACAAATAGCAATACAAACAAATCGTAATTTAGAAAGATATATGAAAACATTTTTATTTCCTCTACAAAGAATGTCTCAAGGTCTGCTTGTATTTCCTTTCAATGGAAAGCCTCTCATTTACTTGTGAAAATTTGAAATCTTTTCCTTTCAATAGGTCCTTAGGCAAAGGGAACCATGTTGGCAAAAGCCAGAGATGTTGCTCAGCACAGGGCTACATGGCTCCAAGGCACTTTTATGGTAAAATTGAACTTGCATAATTTCCTCATTTGAAAGAATGGGATTTGGAGTGTTTTAATGTAATCCACAAATTCAAAAGGCTGAGATCTGAAATGACGGCTGTAGGCCTGAGATAATAACCTCCAGCAGTTTTCAAATATTTAAAAATGAGAGACCCTTCTTTTATGTACACTCTTGGAAGAAAGCCCAACATTAAAACAAATAAAAAGGCTTTGACACTGTGCTTGAATCAGGGCAGTGGCTGGCAGTCCTCTCTCGGCACTCTTAACCCCCAGTGGTGGTCCTGAGGTGCCTACCCAGAACACAGGCTCCTTAAAGCACCACTTGAAATCTATTAACCTTATATAATTCTGTGAAATTTAGAACTGAAGATTCCAATTTATTTTATACCAGCAATTTAACTTAAAAAAAAAAAAAGAGACAAGTCAGGGTGGCCAGGCTAAAATACCTAAAATTGATAAAGCAAAGCTGGTGGGTTACACTCTAGACTTCCTTGCAGCCTCACTCTTTTTCTACAGGTCTTGAAATTTAGAAAAAGCTATCTTGAAGTCCTTAAGTATTAAATGGTCCACAGATGAATTTTACAAATAAATCCAACTTCAGATCTAGGAAGATAAAAGAGGTTAAAATGGCTCTCTTCTGAGTAGAGAATGTGTCAGCATGGAAATTTATGGTGGGAAGTAGAAGGCATGGAAGTAACTATTGGTATAACACAAAGATCACCCTTTCGTGTTCTAAAATCAACTCTTCCATTTACTTGTCAATTAACCTTCAGCAAAACACTTCTGTGTCTCTCAGTTTGCACTAAATTATTAGATCATTCTTTTTAAAAGGGTTACTAATCTTTACCTTGATACATATATTTTGGCTGTGTGAGTTGAAATAAACTAAGTTAAAAATCCTGATTTTCCCTTTTAATTATAATCTCTATCCTGAGGATCATATTCATATTTTCACCTATCTGTTGAATGTGTCTCCCTGGATGTCTTCTTAGAACTTGGTCTAAGATGAAGTTATTCTCCTGCAGACTCTTTCAGAAGCACAACCCTTCCAGGTACTTATATTCACCTTCATTTTTTTCCTTTCACCTCTCACATCCAATTCAACCGCTCCAGTGTCTTCATTCATTGAGCAACTACTTTGTATCTTGCCCCATATTAAACATCACACACAAAAAAAAGACTCAGATCATGCCCTGAGGATATTAATTTTTCACATTTGATCCCTCTCTTCATTTCCTAATGTTATCATCACAGTAGGCACCTTTTACCTCAACTGTTTTTAACAACCTCTTAACTTATTCACGTTCCTCTAGTGATCACATCCTTCTTCAACAGTATAATTTAGAAATATAATGTTGAAATTTGGGTATATAGTGTAGTGATTTGGAATTCACTCTGCCGTTAAGATGGATTTCTAAAGTGGGGATCTGATGACGGTACCCTCCTGACACGCACATACACTAATTGGCTGTGTACTGATTACAAAATAAGTTTCTAAATCCAGGGTCATAAACATACATGGTAAGAGATATAAATGTGTGAATCTGGTTAGGGTACACAATAGGGTGTTACAGATCCTCTGGAGATATGGACAGTCCATACACTGCCCAGTGACTTTCAAATTCAGGATGCTACGTACAGTTCCTTCATTCTAAACCTCCCTTCTAGCCACAACTCTGTTACAGCCACACAGCATCCCTTGCAATGACCATGCGCTGCATGAGGCTGTTTCAGTATATTTAATCAAGGTGTCCTTTCTTCCAGGTCCTCTCTTTCTGAGTGAGTCTATCCTCACTTCTCACCTCTTCTCATTCAACTATCACCTCCTCAAGGAACTTTTGTTTTTTTGGTTTGTTTTTTTTTCCAGTAAGAATTAATCTCTTACTCTCCTGTGTGGTCACTATATATTATTCTTCACGTGTGTTACAAACATGACATGCATTTATGTTCCACAAAGGCTTTGAACAGAACCTTAAACGTGGAGTGCACTGAATTGATGTATTTATTAATGTGGAAGATCAAGTAAATTAATTACTTAAACATTTAATATTATGGAATTCAAATAACTTTCCCAATATCACTTTGTCATTTGGACAGTCTTGTTTGGCCAAGGCATTAGTCAAAATTTATTAAGACGAGTTTGGAATATGTGGAGAAATATGATCCAGTACAGAGTCAAAGCTGGTTGAATGGTGTTACTCAGTGAATTTATATTGATATAACAGTGCCTGTTACACTAGGGACACTAAATGTGGTCCCTAGTTGCCCTCTGATGACTACACTATACCACACTTCTATTCATTAAAAAAAAAAAAGTGGAAGAATACCATATTTGTAGGTGAAATTGCAGATCAAGAATTCAAAGTAGTTTGGTTGAATCCGTGGCCAAAAGTGGAAATCAGATTTTTCCCTCCATTGCTCCCCACCTCCACTTTCTCTTCAGTAATCCATACTGTAAATGACATCAACATTAATCTAGACTCTCATGATAAAAATCTTGGGAATCAATCTTGACTCCAGTCTTGCCCTCATTCCTGCACCTAATCAATCAACAAATCTTATAAACCCAATTCCTTAGAATGTATCAAATCTATTTCTTCTCCATCTCTGATGTTACTAAAAGAGTATAAGGTTCTGGTGTCTTTCTTGACTTAAATCATAGTTGCTTTACTGTTTTCTTACCTCAAATTTTGCATTTCTCAAATTTATTCTCTTGCCAGAGTCATCTTTCTAAGCAGTAAATCTGATCTTGTTGCTTAAGGCCCAGAAATACACCTACTCATTATGGTAAAATGGTTCTCGAAAAGGGTGCCAAGATCATTCAGTGGGGAAAGGCCAAGTCTTTCCATGTGATACCCTCTGCAATGTTATGATGCAGCAAGAAGGCTCTCACTAGATGCTGGTGTCATGCTCTTGGACTTCCCAGTGTCCAGAACTGTAGGAAATAAATTTCTTTCCTTTATAAATTAAAAGTCTATGGTATTTTGTCATAGCAGTAGAAAGCAGACTAAGATGGAGTGGAGGGGTGTATTTATAGAAAGTATAAAAAAAGTGGATGAGGAATTAGACATAATGTTTTTAACTCCAGACAAACTTAAAGCACAAAGCACAACATATTGGAGAAACTCAATAAATATCTCAGGAAACAACAACACGCAGATGACTAACTGGTTACAGTTTCAGTAGGCAGATTTTTATTAAAATAAAGAAAAACTTTTTAATAAATAAAACTCTCCTTAAAAAATTGTTACTTTGTGAGGTCACAAGTACACCCTCCTTCTGAAAATGCTAACAGAGGTCACATCATCACTCATTGCTGAACTAACAGAAGAGTTTGTTGAATAGGCCTTTGGACTAGGAGCTTCCAAAGTTTTGGTCAAATTTATGATTTCATTATTTGTTAATTAAGTTCTTTTCCGTTCTAAAGCAATTTCTGTGATTTTCTCAATGCAGTAGATTTCACAATTATCTTGGTTTAAAATATATTACCACACACTTTCTGGTTCCTAGTAAATTACCATTCACTTAAGCGTTATCTCTGGTCCAAAAGTGTTAACTGACCTACCAAGTCACATAATTTCCCCTTCCTCTAAATCCCCCCCCAGCTTTATTTATTCTTGCATAATTATCTAACTCTCTCATAACTTTCATATAATTTCTAAATCTGCAAAACACACCCAAGAAGGGAATTCAAGGACAAGGAGGATTATGATTTTTTTTCATCCTATATTCTCTTTTAATGAAGAAAAGCAATTAGGCAAAACAAGTCAGAAGCAAGCTAAGCTTTTTCTTTCCGAAAACATCTAGAACAAAAGGCTTATCTGATTTATGCTAAAACTAGTTCATTGTAAACAGGATCTTAACACCCTAATCAAGGTAATTAAAAAAATAAATTAAAGAAAAACATCTTGCCTTTGTTATTTAGCAGCAAAAATGATGAAAGAATTATTTCTTGGTCAGCGTTCTTCAGCTTCCTCAGGATTTTTTTTTTTTTTTGAGGTAACAGTAGTGTAAGTCATCATATAATGAAATGAAAGGAATGTGCCACAAAAATATTTTACAGTTTCTCCTACTGTCCCCTCCCACTTTTCTTCCCTTCTCAACATCTGTGACTCAATGAGCTTTTAAAATATGTATGCAAAGGATAAATATCTTTGGCTTTTGTTTAGCTTTCCTCAATGCAGTTTGTGATTTGAAAAGTTATTTTTTTGTTTCCTTGAAAATTATTTCATTTTGTTTGAATCATCGATAGACACCCAATACTCTATGTTCTACTATTGAGAGCTCACTATTCTCTAGAAATATATACTTTACTGATACACGTATATTTAATCCCCATAACTAAAGGAGGTAGATTTTATTATCTGCATTTTACAGATAAGAAAAATGAGGTCCAGAGAGGCCAAGTAATTTTTCCAAAGCCACACAGCTAATACATCATGAGTCTAGGGTCTAAAAGTGTCTGTTCAATGCCAATCTTCATGATTGGCTACATGCTTTTGCATCAAGATTTACTGAGCATCTCCCATGTACCAAGCTCTATTCTCAAAACAAAAATGAAATTAACCAAGTCCCCACTTTCAAGGAACTCACATTCTAATTGTATTGTATCTAATTAATTTGACTGACAAATTAATAAATGCAATCTAGCCAAAGGGTTTTGTAATAGAGGTAAATATTAGGTGTAATAATGTTCCTAAAGAATGAATAATCCTTTGCCTAGTGGGGTAGAAAAGCTAGTGTACACAACGATTGAATATATATGGCTAACACAACTAATCCTTGACCAAAAATATAGGATTCTTGCTGTCATCTGATTCTGCTTCCTCTATGACTCCAGGCACCAGCCATGGAAATGTGCTGAAGTCTTCCAACTTTGCATAGCTCTTACTAAAGCTAAGTCAAAGGCTGGACAATGCCACCTGACATGTTTCACTCACATTAAAACATACTTATATAGTGTTTGTTATCATCAGATCCAGATCCCTGCCAGAGAACAGATAAATTAGTTAAAATTATGTAGCACTTTCAAATACCATACGTTGATTTACTGAAACAGAGCAGGACCACTGAGAGCTTTATGTTTGGCAAGGGGATAATTTCTCGTGTCCCTTCAAGTCACATGAAATATGTAACCATCTATGTATGCAGCTTCCCTAGATGCTGAAGTTGCCCTCTCAGGCTGCTGTCATTACCCTTTCACATCTTTTCTACTTGGGGAAATAAATAAGGTCTTGCTGTCACAGTGGCTATGTTACCATCTCCTTTTCTTTCCCCCATAGGAACGCGGCAATCATCTCAGAAATATTCTCCCTGCTTTTTCTTGCACTTACAACATTCTTTAAACCACCTCCTTTCATAGATTTTTAAAAATCTGAAAATATGTCTCCATAAAATTTCTGTCTGGGTCTGTCATTTCTAAAATGTCTCCGAAGAATATTGTCTTTTCCTTTTTAATAGACTCCAGGGACCAAATTTCCTCCCGCTAAAGCATGGCCTTTATAGAAATGACACATTTCAGTTTTATTTAATGTTCCTTTCACCACAATCTCCAGAAAAAAATGTCATTATAATCAACTTTTTCCATTGTATAGAGATATATTTATGGCATATTTTTAATGCGAGTTCCACATTTGCTGTCCAACTTTCTCTTTGTCTGGATCTCTTTACCATGGCATATAACTGAGAATGATCCTAAAATATATTACAAAGTGTCCATGGGTGGGCATCACATAAAAAGTTTAAAAGTTGCCACATATTCAATTGATTTTTGTTTTTTTCTTTTTGTAAGCACATAGTCTGAACTCTATACAATGTAAGTTTTAATGGGCTTTACTGTAAGGTTTGAAAGAGCTCAGTGACATCTTTACTAATGTAAGAAAAGGGATTCGGGGTAGGGCTAATTGAATAACCACATCTTTTTCTCAACCTTTTATAATGGGCCAACTTCTTTTAAAGCAAGATAATAATTTTTTATGATCAGGAGAAGTTTTTGTTAAAGGATACAAAATTACAGCAAGATAGGTGGAATAAGTTCTAGTGTTCTGTAGCACTATAGCATGACTATAGCTAATAATATACTATACAGTTTCAAATAACTAGAAGGAGAATATTGAATGTTCCCAACACAAAGAAATGATAAATGTTTGAGATGGTAGATATGCTAATCACACTGATATGATCACTATACATTATATGTGTTGCAACATCACTAGGTACCCCATAAGCATGTACAATTATGTGTAAATTTTAAAATATCAATGTCTTTCAATGCAAAAGCAATATGGGGAGAGTTAACAAGTTGTACATGTCACTATGAGGCAAAAAAAAAAAAAAACCCTCATCACCATGAAGACTAAATCACCAGCTTTTGGAGAGCAAAAGTCAATTTGTTGAGTTGTTAGTACTCTTCACAAAATGGCTATGCTTTATATCTTCTCGGGGAGGTGATAGGCCTTTTTAAAGTACAGGATCCTGGCTGGGTGTGGTGGCTCACACCTGTAAATCTAGCACTTCGAGAGGCTGAGGTGGGAGGATCACTTGAGGCCAGGAGTTTGAGGTTGCAGTGAACTATGATGACACCACTGCACTCTAGCCTGGGCAACAGAGTGAGACCCCATCTCAGGAAGAAATTAAAAAATAAAAAAAATTAAGTACAGGATCCTAATCTGCCATGACTTATTGAATAAAATTTTCTAAGTTCCTTGAAAATTTATATTTTAAAAAATGTACCCCAGGTGATAGTGGGGGTCACATGCTGGGCAGTCACCTTGAAAACTATTGGATCAAAACAACGATAATGACTTCAAGATTTGTACCAACATTTGAGCGACTATTCAGATGTTCTAACGGGAGTGAGCTACTTGAACTGATTTGTTTAAAGAGCAGTCCTCTTCTAAATAGGGTATTTCCTCTAGTTAGGGAATGACATACTTGAAGTAGTTGAAGAAAGAAGAAACAGGGACTTAGCCTAACGGGCTATTGTCATTACTCCTATAATTAACGACGAATGCTAAATGAAATAGTTCTCACATTCATCCGTTTAAGTGTTGTCTTTCTTTGAGATCAGTCAGCTTCTCTCTTCTTCCATTTAGTGGTCAGTAAAAATTCAACTGCTCTTTAAGACTCTTAACTTCAGCCAGTCCTCTGGGGAAGAATGCCACTAGTTGCAGAGTGCAGCTGGGTCAGTGCAAATCCAACACACTGCTGAGAAAACAACTCACAAACATATTCCCTGCTGACAGTTGAGCAGATAATGCATTATTTTATTTAAACAAATAATCACTTGAAAGATAGTTGTAACGCGCCATCACAATCCTTTTAGGTCAGCATAGTATCAAACACACTGTTCCCTAAGCTTGGCAAAAGATTTCTGGCAGATTTTGCTACTAGCAATCTATGAAAACCTATGGTTAGCTCATAAATTAGGATTTCCCTGTGAACTGGAATCACAATTGGCCAATTTAGGGATTTCCATCCCTCTGGCAGCACTTTAGCCCAATCTAAATTTGATTGTTTCCTTAAATGGAGTAATTTAATTTTCTCCAAATGTCTACAGACTTCATAATGCCAAGTGCAGAAAATCAAGTGGAAAATTAGGTCAGGTGACCAGATAACTCAGACCAAAAAATAAAATATTGCTCTGAAATCCCACATAGCACACAAGTTATTTTAATTTCGTGAATTATGTTATTCATTGTCTCAGTAGTCTGATTTTATAATCTATATCTGGGTTATGTAAAAAAGAATATTTTTTTAATATGAAACAAAATATTAGTCTAAATTCACAGTCCTGGTAACATTTTACTTGGTTGAAAGTAAGTACGAATAATTGCTGGAGATTACTTCAGCCGTTCCTATTATGAATGGGCTCTCATGGGGTCACAGGTACATGATAATTCATAGGCAAACAGGCCAAGTAAAAAAAGGGAGAACTGCATTTTAGTATAATAGGCATACTGTATATGTAGGTATAGTAGGAATGTGTAAAACCACGTCCCCCAGATGATAACTATTATTATCCATGTGGTTATATTTCTTAGTGTCAAACATTCTGAAAAGATCCACTCTGAAAAGCTGTGCCTTTATACCTTTACATAGGTAACAGTCCCACATACCAGAATTTCCTTGGTAGTTTTAGTAATAATGACTAAGATTATATGAAACCCCTTCTTCTGCTTCTGTCTCTCCCTCCCCCTCCCTCCCTCCCTCTCTCTTTCTCTCTCTCCCCCTCTCTCTCTCTCTTTCAATAGAACAAATGATAAAACACCAATTTTAAGGAAAATACAGCCTTAGGCACTATAGCTGTGTTGTTGCTTTTTAATTCAGAGATTTCCTACCATTGTAATTCTTCAGCACAGGTTCCGTGGCTTAGGATAGCTGGCTGTGGACCTGGACTTCTTTTTTTTTTTTTTTTCCAGGATATTATGAGGGTACAAACATTTTGGTTACATTTTATATCTTTGCCTCACCCAATCGAGGGTCAGAGGTGTGCCCTTCCGCTCTGCAATGCTCACCATGTCCATCAGTTGTGAGTTTACCCCCCCCACACAACCCCTGGAGGATATTACAATCGTGTGAGCACCTGGACTTCTTGAATGGCTGGGAAAAAGTCAAAGGCCCTTTGTGTGTATATAGCTATTTGAGAACCTGAGAAGAATGAATCTATTTCTCTTTATGTTAGAAGTAAAGCATAACCTACGTGACCATAAAATACAAGAATATTTACTTCATTCTTTGAAATTTACTGTCACAAATTACCAAAAGATCCTTCCCGAAAAAGTCACAATGAATCATGCTACTTAGGAGTCAAACTTCTGAAACTTCTTCCTGTTACCTACATAGACACAAAACATACAAAGATTAATTATGGTCCCTTTCTTAAAGAAATATTCTTTTAAGACTGATAATTAGGGGAATTTTAAAGAAAAGCCTTGACCATCAGTGGTCATGAAAGTGGTTTCCAATCCTTTCCAAAATTTCTGAAGGCCTTCGGTGATGGATAGGGAATGAAGAAGATCAAAAGGGTCAACTCTGAGTCATCCTCACCGACAAGTCAATGAGAAAACTTCTGTTTTTATTGATTTTGTTTGTCCTTCATAGAAATATTTACTTTGGAGCAAAAACGAAAAAGAAATTTGATAATCAGTGTACTATGATAAAGCAGAAATAATATCCAGGTAAAATCCAAAAGGAAACTTTACAAACTTGTTTAGCCAATTGGTCAGTTGATCATTAAACAGAAATTCATCAAGTCCCTACTTGTGCAAGCCACTGGTCTAGGGGCCTTAAGGTACATCAGGGCAAGGCAGAGTTATCTGCCCTCACAGAGGTTATATTACGGCAGAAGGAAGACGGACAATAAACAGTGAACAAAATATAGGAGAAAAGTTAAAATTATGTTAAAAGACAATTTTATGGAAGAGAAACTAGAACAGGGTATGGGAGTTCAGAAGAAGGTCAAACTGCAGCATTAGGTAGGATGGTCAGCATAAATCACATGAAGAAGGTATCATTTGGGCAAAATCTTGTAGGATGTGAGGGTATTAGGCAATTATTTATATATCTCAAGGTAATTGTATGTTATTTTTCCAGCACAGACACCTGAGGGAAGTACTTACTTAGCTTTTACTTGAAAATTTGGTCTTTAGGTGACTAAATAGTTAGTAGCAGTCTCAACTATCTTTAACTCTATGAAGTCATCAGTTCAAAAAGGTTTCCTCTCATTGGTACTTCCAGTCCATCAGAAATGTTTACCTCCCTGCCCAATTTAACCAATATAGTTGCATCTAAAAAGCAGCACTTTTCCAATGAACTCTTAGATTTTGCTCAAAGTGGAGGTAAGTCCATCTCGCTTCATCACTGGGTGCAAGAGAAACGTAAGTGTGTGAAGAGTTACAGAAATATCTAAATAAATGTGATTGAGGAGAAACGATCTTTAATGCTTTATTGTACATAAGTTCTCTGTAGTATGGATCATCAGGGCATTGTTGTCCAGTTAGTTATAACCTAAACCAATTGCAGAATCATAAATGATAGGGTATTAATATATTGGGCAGAAGATCTTAAGGTATTAATACTGTTTTTGTTAAACCTTTGGCAGATCGTTTATTTTCAAATTCATTTAATCCAAATGTTAATGATGACGATACAGAAAAGACCAAATGTGAATGGTCTTTTTCTTATTATCACCATTAATGAAAACTCTCTTCTAAGCACTTTTGCAATTTGTCATGTAACATTACCCTCAGTAATTATTTTTGCTAATCCATATACAGATCATAAAGTTTAGATATGTGAGGCTAAATTATTTGCCCAAGGTCAGTGAAGAGCAGATAAGGAATGCGAACCCAGGTCTATGACTTCAGGACTGTTACCCACCACACTATTCTGCTCCCTTCTTATAAAGTGGAGTTTTCCTGTCCTAAATGGAAACCTTGAAAATAAGAAGCAATGGCATCCTAGATAACAATCTATGGATGGTTTCCGTCATACTACCACTAAATTTACTTTATAAGAAGATGAAACTCTGTTTCATGATTATTAGTGTTTAATTGGAGGAACATCTTTGACGTTTCCCTAAAGTTGGCTATTCTAGATCAGTTTTTTCAGCTCAAAGTCTTTACAAGCGCTCATGTATCGTAATAAGCAACATTTCCTATCATGCCATATAATCAGAGAGTGCCAAGATTATATTTATAGATGAATGTTAACATTCTTCTCTGTTCCAAAATTCTATGATTCTAACTAAAGATTCAAATTTCTTTAGAATAATTAAGCCTATGAGAAATGACATTGATTTTTAACCACTGGCCAATACAACTTAGGAAACAGTCTCCTCCCAGCCTACAAGTGTTGATGTTGATTTAAAACATCTGGATTAACAAAAATATAATTTCAATTGGATAAATAAGATACAGTCTTGGAGAAGGAATGATCCTTTTAAAATTTATTATGCCATGAGTTGAAAGTTTTGCTATTTGCAATACAGCAACTTTTCAGTAAAGCATCTAAGTTTCTATTTATAACACTTCATTCTTTAAACTATTAGACTATAGAAAGTCCTTTCTGTGAGGGTGAGTTAATCTACAAGTCTAACAAAAGTCTTGTTTAGTTGATCAGTTTTTCAGTGTTATCATTGCTTTTAAGACTGTATAACGACACGGAAAACTTCACAGAATCAGTATTACAGAGAAACAAACAAGCTGGGACTTTTATTAGTAATATATATATAAAGACAGGATTGATTAAATCACAGCAAGAGATAATGCATAAATATATACTCTTCAAGTAACTTTTCTTGGTTATACCCAGAACTGATGGATATGTAGGCCAAGATAAACTGCAAAATAAATACTAAATTCTAAATAGCCACACAGCCTTCTATGTGTATCATATGGATTTAGTAGATATTTAATATCTGATTTTACAGTGTGAAATTTTAGTCTTTCCAAGTTCTCGGACTGTGAATTAGGAGCATCAAGTACTCTAAGAGTAGAGGTCATAGAGTACACAGTTGAAAATAAATTATTTCTTAATTCTTGGTTTGCATTTGCATCAAACACAGGCATTTCAATACAGCAAGCTTCTGTCAACAGTCACAAACTTTTCTGAACAATGCTGATGGCTCATTATCAGAAAGCTAAATGAGGAAACATAATTTAAGAATCCATAGGAAAAAAGAGAAATATGATATTTTTTATAATCAAATTAGTTCTATATAAAAAACCACAGCAAAATATATTTAAAAGTTATAAAACAAATATGCATTAGGATGCCGGTAACTTGGATGTTGGGCATTTCACAGACAAATTAGCTACAGAGCAACATAAGAGTTAAAAATGGTTAAAAAAAAAAAATTTCATGGAAACTGTATGGTCTGAATATTTGTGTCCCTCCAAAGCTCATAAATTGAAATCCTAACCCACAAGGCGATGGATTAGGAGGTGGGCCTTTGGGAAGTGATTAGGTCATAAGGGCAGACCCCTCATGAACGGGATTAGTATCTACAAAAAAGAGGCTCCAGAGAGCTCTTTTGCCCACTTCCACCACCTAAGGACACAGTGAGAAGACAGCCATCTATGAACCAGGAAGTAGGTTCTCACTGGACACTGAATCTGCCAGCACCTTGATCTTGGACTTCCCAGCCTCTAGAAGTATGAAAAATAAATTTGTGCTGTTTATAAGCTACCCAGTTTATAGTATTTCTTTATAGAAGCAAGAATGTACTAAAACAAAAACAAAAGAAAATGTATAAAAAAGAACAAATGCTTTATTCTTTTTTAAGTATCAATATCAAATCTATTTTAAGAGTAAATATAATAGATTATTATGGTATGACATTATAGATAAAATTTTAAAACACATTATAATATTGGATATTGCTAATCTGTTAGTTATAGTAGAATAATTATATCCAGGTATTGACAATTTGGAGAAAAACCTATTTTTATTTTTCTTATAAATTATACTAAGATCTACATTTCATGAATACAATAAGAATGTGTAACTCTATGCTTGCCAGTTCTATTAGTAATACTTTGGCCGTCTAGTAAGATGAGAATGCTTGATAATCAAACAATGTGTTCATTTGAAAGAGTCAAATGGACACTTATTTTGCAAATATGGTTTAGGATTTATAAATGAAAGATAGCAAATATGCTTATACACAAGACAAGACTTAAATTTTGGCTTTTCTGAGAACTTAAAATCCAAACTCAATTTAAATGTAGGTTTCATGGCACATGGCAGTTGAAACTATGAAGTTTAAAAAAAACAGAACTCATTAAAATCACATAAGATAGTACAACATCAGATATGAATTTCAGAAAATTTTACATACCTGTTATCTCATCAATAGTGAAAGTTTAAAAATACAATCTGAGTATTTGTCAGTGTGACAGTGAATAACATCAAAAAAATCTGAAAACCCTCAAACACAAAACTATATTGACTTCATTTCCTTATAGAACCATTGCTGCGCACATGCTAAGGCAAATCAAAGTGATAGAATGATGTCTTACTAGAAAGAAATACTGTAGCTTTGGGAAAGAATACAGATGAAAGGAGACAAAAGAAAGTTTAGAGACAGACAGAAGGGATTTCATATAATCAGGTGGTACAATTCCTTTTTGTCATTTGAATAAATTTTCTTTTCCCTTTTCATTCCTTCTTTTGTTCACTCCAACACTCCATGTCCTCCTCTACATCTACCTCATCCAAGGCACCTGCCCCCATACACATATACTTAAATCATGAAAACGGCAAATTCAAGATACAGTAAGAATAATGTTCTGGGAATATTATACAACAGTCAAAAAGAAAGACAAGCGTCCTGCTCTCATTGAGCTTACACTCTACAAGGAAATGTTAACATGAAATATATAATCACATGGATAAATATATAATTACAATTATGATGACTGTTATGAAGAAAAAGAACAGGCCTCCAATGAAAGCAGCAATATTTAACCGACAATTATTAACTGGAGCTCCTGAGCTATTAGCCACATTTGCACATATGACTTATTTTGACTTTTCCTGATTTAAATAGGCATTCATTTCTATCAGGCAACACACTAAAGTAAAATACAAACTAAACAAGCAAACAAATCAATTATTGGAATGAAGTGGCAAGTTCCAAGTACGTGGAAAAAGAAAAAATTAGAAAAAACACACTAAATTCCCAGGCAAATACATAAACCTAAATTCTAAATAGAAAGGAAAAGTTAGCATTATCAGCAATCCTAACAGTAATACCACTGACAAATTTCAAGCCAAAAAAGAATAATGCAAACAAAATTTCAAGAAGACTATTTGGATCCATCTACCCAAAATCTGCAGAAGTAAAGTTGGCTTTGGATATCTTCTCAGCTGTCCCAAAGAAAGCTATAATTCATGAACACAAAACTTATTTCCAACCATATTCAGTTAAAGGTGACATATCTTTGGAGAACATAAAAACACATCGAATGACTGATTCAAATTTGAAATAGAATGACCAATTGAAAATACTAGGCATGGTGGCCTAGGAGAAGATCAATAAAGCTTGCATTTCATCCATTGTGATTCTGCCAGCACACAGCAGAGATCCCTAACATTCCAGCTGACTTAGCAGTTTTTGTCAGGTACAAATGATAAGAGATTTCACAGTTTACAAACACTGAAGGATGAACACCAACTTTGTAAGGACACATCACAAAGTGATACCAGTGCTTACCTCTGAAGAAAGGACTAGAAAGGAGGATGAAAAAGGTTATCAAAAGAAGTACTCTTTTTATATGAGTTACTTATTTTTTTAATGAAATATATTTATCTATCTCTGGACACTTAAAAATTCAGAAAATATTTAAGAATTCATCCAGAAGAAATCACAACAATAAAGATGATGCTCTTGAATCAAATTTTGCTTCAGGATTCACAAAGAAAGACACTGGTCTACAGAGGCTCATTCCAGAGCCCCTGAAATCACTACTGCCACAGAGAAAAGTAGTGTTGAGAAAAACGCTCCATGATTATGTGATAAACATTTATGACGTAAAGATTTGGAAGACATGAGCTTACAGTGCAAATCAGTTATTTTAAACTAGCCACATTTAAAACCTATTTTATGCACAACTAGAATTTAACATGACATGAACCTATAATGTAAAGTTTCTAGACATTTTTTGACTCCTCCAAGAGGTGACACAGGCAGAGATGTTTACCTAAGGCACACCCTGATTCATGCTGTCTTTACCTTTTTCTGAATTCCTACCACACTCTACACCACTCTCACAGCATTTCCATTTTGTCATTTATACTAACTCGCCCATATGTTTTCCTTTCCTTGTCATATTGATACTCTTTGAATGCGGATGTCATGTCACAGTCATGATTACATTTTTGCCGTAGAATAAAGATTTGTTGAATTAATTTGCACTTAAAAAAGACTTACAAATTATGTTCTCATTTCTATACATGTAATGGTGACTGCTGTGATTTGCGAAATACTGAAGTCCATCTTAAAATCTTCTTTCTCCATTTAACATCAAAAAGCATCCTGCTCTCACCAATAAAAGAATGTAATGGAAAAATCAAATTCTTGTCCTCAGTAGCTTTGTGCTGATTGAGGATCAAAATTTGATGAAAACTGGTGGAGTAAAAATATAATGTTTGACACACATGCCAAAAGAAAACAAACATTTAAGGCTGACATAGTAAAACTGAATGAAGTAAAGTGACACTTAACAATAATCATACCAAAACAAATATCAGCTTAGCAGAAACATGAACTATTCTGTATGCAGAGTTAAATGGTTGTATGATTAGAAAATCATATTGAGTTATTTTTCCACCAAATAACGAACATGAGTGCGTCTACTTAGAAGTGTGCATATACATGCATTTATACAGATACACACATGCACATATACAAACATACACATATACTTTATACTCAGCTAGTAATATGGAGTATAAACGTAGTCTCCTCTATGCTATCCTGAGTACTAAGTCCATGTATTAAAGACCATGATGGGAAATGCTCACTTAAGAGAGGGCAGTGAATAGGAATTTGGCCTCAAGTAAAAACGTTTAGAAAGCACTCCAAACGGAACACAAAATCTCTAAAATAATTGATACATACTGTCATTTGCACAAGTGCTAGAGACTTAAAATGAAATTAAATTATGTTATTGAAAATGGCTGACCAAAACAAAAACTGTGATAGCATATGTTATTCGCTTAAAGTATCCAAATAGCATTTGTTTCTAAAGCTCTGTTTTACACATTTGAAACTTTGATATCATTTCTTACTTATTTCCTGGCTCACGTTCAGGTGCTTTTTCAAGCAGAAAGTTTCCCCGCTAGATGACACAATGTAAAGGTGTTAACTGTGAGCTTTTGTCCCAATTCACCTGATAACATTGAGAGCGTAAGAAAGAGTAAGACACGTTCCTGCATTTAAAATAATAATTTTTAAAAAGATAGAAACCAAAGGCACATTCACTAATACACAGTTAAAATGATTAATTCAAAGACTATTCTATACATTTGTCACTGCTGCATATCACCTACTTCCTTTTAATGACAACACTGAACACAATGTGGATGGTTTTAAATGACAAATTGAACATGCTTCTGAATTTTGTACCAACACCATTAAAGAGTACACATGCCTGACTTACCAAGTGATGAGGGAATGCATAGCTAGTTGATAATGTTCTTAAAACAAAGTTAGTATGCATAAAGAAAGAATGGATTTGTCTTGCTCCGCTGTTTTTCCCTTTCACAAGACTGCCTGTTTAGGTTACCGTGGAATTAATGTGTACGTATGACCTCTAGCAGACAACAAGGAGACGAGCCCACAACAGTACCATTTCAGTGCTGCACATGCTTAGACTTACGTCTCAATACAGAATGGCTGGGGCAGGTATACTCCAGAGTTGAATGTTTGCAGATGACTTATTTATGGCTGCTACATGCATTTAGCTACCATTAAAAAACACTGCAAATACTGACACCAAAATCTATAGCTGATTTCTAAAAATACTAATTATATAAGCAGCTGACATGAAAAAAAAATCATATAAAGGGCAAAAAAGTGGGGTGAAACAAACATTTTGATAAATTTTTCTTGCCTTAAAATCATAAAATATTCATTAACACACATACCTACCTCCCAGTGCCCAAAACCAATGCCAAAAGATCTAAATACATTTTCATAACTTTGACACACTGTAATTCATACAGATGATATTTAGAAGAAATAAAATAATGTAATACCTTTACTTTTACCTATGGATTTGATGAAATGGGTCCATGAAGAAAGGGTTTCCAGACAAAGAAGATAAAGAGGAGAAAAACAACAGTAAGAATTATGAATACATGTAAATGCACTACTCTCTGAAAATTAAATAAGACAAGAAAGTATAAATAAGGTTTTGAAGACAAATGGAGCTGTAATCAGTTCATGTTGGAAATTGTGCCTTTTTTTAAGGCAAGTACATGCAAGAAATTGGAAGGTCCATGCTCACTTTAAAAGATGATACAAAATAGAGATACACAATGAATGTAGGTAGAAAAAATATTGATTCCATGGTATACTACACTTAGCATTCTACAAGCCAGAAGCCAAAGATGTTAGTATGTTCCCAAACTGTCATGCATGGATGAAAACTGGACACTTCTTGGTACAGTAGGTTAAACTGAGCGTCTTCTTTCAGATATCTACTTCCGATGGGTGTCAATTTTTCTTTACTATAACCACCCTTAACTGCATATGCTGATAAATGTATAAAATTTTTCAATCACAATATTATGTCTCATTTATTTGCAGATAATATAATGCAAGGAATGAAGAAAAATAAATGTCACAGGAGCAAACCAAAATCAAACCAACAAATTAAAGGGATAAAAACACATGAAAAATGTGAACAAAAGTTACGTATTTAATTTGCAGCCAGATAATTTGCAAGCATTTGCCCATCCTTTGCAGTGATGGTTTGAAAGCAGCTACAGAACAAGAAAACACTGAAAGCAGAGTGGAAAAGGAACAGAGCCCATACCTTGGTCGCCCATCATCAGGTGCGCCAGACCTTGAAGGGAAACAAGAGCACAGTCAGCAATAAACAAGGGAGCATGGGAAGGCAGGGTTGTCACGGTGACAAAAATGTTCAGTGACAGACATCTTGTTTCCTATGAGATATGTCTGTATCACAGAGGCAAATCAAAAAGCATTCATTCAACTACTGGTTGGAATGCTTTGGGGCAAAGAGTTATAGAACTGCAATTTAAACACTGGCATATGCTGCACTGTGTATTTCTTCTACATATCAGTTGGAACAATCAAGAGCATAAGAGCATGACTTAATCTCCAACCAATCCCTTAAATATTACATCTGCCCTTTGTGCCCTTCGATGAGACTGTTTTGAACATTGCCCAGAAAGGGCTAGTCATTTTTCAATGATAATATTACATTTTTTAAAACCCAAAGGAATACCTGAAACATGGGCTGGGTCTGATCTTTTTCCCCTCATCAAAAAATGAGCAGTTTCATAATTCAATGGAAAAAAAAAAAAACCATCCTAGTCACACTGAAATGATAATGCAGAAATGTCTCCTTATCTGACAAATATAACAACTAGACTTGTTGAAATACAAAAAAGATCATTAGACATGCAGTTGTAAATTTAGAATTTACTATAGAATAACATTTTTAAGAAACAATGGATCAGCTTTAAACAGGCTCAAGTAATTTTCCTAGGAGAACAAAATTATTTAGCATTTTACATGAGCATTATGTAAAAGCTGAACTATAAGTGTATTTATTTAAGATAAATACTATAAATACAATTTCATTGAGAAATTTTTCTAAAAGATTAGATTCCCTTTGTTTAAATTATTTATTATCTCCTGCTTGATAATTAACTTCAAATTGAAGATCACTACTTTTGTAAAGAATACTGCTAATGTTCTTTTAACAGTTCTTTCACTGTCCAAGAAACTACTTATTACTAAAAAGTATACTTCCTAGTTCTTTATTCTAAATCAGCAATAAAGCTATTTCTCAGTCCATGTATTACATATTTCAAGAGCTCAGGAAAATATTACACCAATATAGTATATATATATATATATGTATATATACATATATATATACATTTTAGTAAATTTGTATTTTCAATTACCTGTGGTATTTCAGATATATATGAGACTTTATTTATGCTACATGACATTATGCATTGGTTGCATCAGTGTTGAAATCATCTGTGTTGTTTCTTAAAATTTCAAGGGTATTCAAATATTCCTGTAGGGCAGATATAATTATAAATCATCATGTAATCACAATATAATATGAAAATTATTGAACATAGTAGTTTGATGTTTCTGTAATGTAGCCTCCCTTTGTATTTTCTGAGTGATTTTAACAAAAAAAATCTACATAGGCAAATTAAAAGGTTTATTATCTGTTGATGGTTCATGATGTTTCTTATGCTGAAGAATAGTGGCTTAATTATCCAGGTTATATTTTTTTCATTTAATTTCATTTTTAAAACTACTATACATACTACCAGATAACAGTCTGTAACTTTTTTGTAGACTAAATCAGGAAATTATCTCTGATAAGATCTAACTTTTAGAAAATATATTTGGTACTTCTAATGGTTTTGACACAGCAGCAAAAAGGACAGAAATTAATAAATCCCACAAATATTCACATTCTTCCAGCGAGACTTCCTATCTCTAAAGGAGTACAGCTATACTGTCAAAGTCACACTATAAATATGAATGTTGAGATTATGATTGAATAAACTTTATTATAATAATTTATGGGCTTATCTGAAAATCTTATGAAACTCTATGGGATGAGTGCGGGTGAGAAGAGAGAGGCCTTCGTGCTAATTAGGCTGATTTTAAAGCCCCTTGAAATGCAACCGGATTGTAAGAAAAAAGAACAAAAAACATGAAACATTTTATAGAATGGTTAAGGAAATGCAAAATAAGTTGAAAAGATACGTTTTAAAAATAACTTTCAAGCTCAATTAACATGCACACTATAAATGAGACTGATTTTGAAAGATATCAGACCTATAGGGTAATATGGTCTTTATCAAACATATACTCACATGCAATTAAAATTATAGTATAGAAAAACAGAAGCCATTCAAGGAGACAACACTTGGAAAAACAGTAATTTATGACTTCTATTGAAGTTTTAATCTGTTTTATTTAAATAATGAAACAAATGTTCAGTAGCTAGGCAGTTATAATATAGTCTGTGAAAGAATCACAAATATGATATTTATGAGCTAGTAATTAACTTTGAACTACCATGAAATGTTCTTGTTTTGTGACACAAAGTTTAGGTAACGTTAATGACTATTTACCTGTAACCTTGGTGGGGTGTCTGTTTCTAGAAAATCTTTCATTCTGTATACATTTCTACAGAATGACTACGTTTCAAAATATGGTTGCAAAATAAAGTATGCTAACTGCTTTCTTCTGACATAAATACTAGTAAATTGTTTGTACAAGAACTGTGAATGCTTAATATAATATGATAATATAGATTGATAAAATCTTCCCTGTCGTTATTCTTTTGCAATACCTAGCTTTGTTTTGTTGCATGTTTATCCTTTAAAGATTTGTTTGCCAGTACACTGACATTTAAGTTCTTTAAAAATAATAATGTTGAAATGTTTTAGTTTATCGGATTCCACAGAAAAGTGTATAAGTTTCTCAAAAATCCTTGATAATTTTAGAAAAACTTAAATAAAATTTCACAGTTTTATTTAGCAGACACAGAATATTACAAATATACTTACCAATAATCACACCGGAGTGCTGTATGCCTTCATTTCCACTGGCCAGTGGCATATTTTTTAAACTAAATTATGTCTCTTACTTATAGTCACTATTTTATTGCTTTCTTCTTATGAACCAAATCATTTGAAACAAACCAATGGCCTTGAAATGATATAACGCTAAACATTTCCAACAGAAAAGAAATCATTTTGATCAAGAAAAAATGAAGAAACGATCATGCACTTTGTTCTAAAACTGCAAAGAAATACTTTCTCTTTTAAAATAAAAAAAAAGCAGCATTGTATCATTTTTCCATACAGAACACTCCAATACTTATTCTAAGGTTCATAGGGGATGCAAAATCGCAGGGGAGCAGGTTCCTTCCCATCCGAAGCATTTATAGGATGTGAGACAAACTTAGAAATATTGCCATGTCCTGAGCAAAGAGTTTTTAAAAATCTTTCACCGTCCTCTATAAAGCAAACATTGCTATTACATGTTGCTGGCATGGTCTTTCCAGGCAGTTATTTTAAAAATCCTTTTTGTTTTCTTTTTAAAGAAATTCCTCAAGGGTTGAAGTTAAGATCGGAGTTTCATATACTTGGGGCTAATGGGGTAGAAAGTGTATGTGTGTTCTGTACGAAAAGTGATACACAATCCAGAAATCAACAAATGGTCAGAAAGAAGTTAAACTTACCGTCTAAATTCGAGAGGTACTCTATTAACACTAAGAAATAAAAGGCAAATGAGAGTTGGAAAATAAGGTAGAAAGCACCCACCTTCCACATTGTTGTCTTCTGAAAGCACATGACAAGGAGGGAGAGAAAAGGAAAAACATTCATTAAGCAGCATGCAGACTGGACCTTGCCTTTGCATGTCTTCCTCATGCAAGGCACCAAACACATCATGCAAGTGCTCCATCACTATCATTCAAAGGGGAAAACAAAATCACAGGGGAGCAGGTTCCCTCCCATTGGAAGCATTTATAGGATATGAGACAAACTCAGCAATACTGCCATGTCCTGAGCGAAGAGTTTTTAAAAATTTTTCACTGTCCTCTATAAAATGAACATTGTTATTACATGTCACTGGCATGGTGTTTCTAAGCAATTATTTTAAAAAACTTATTTGTTTTATTTTTAACAATTCTAAAAGGTTCTATTTCTATGTACTGATGTGAACTTAGATTTTTAAAAAGTCTATTGGAAATAGCTACGAAATTGGACCTAAAAATACCCCAGTTCTACCAAATATATTATCAATTTGTCATGACTGCCTTTTAGTATTTCTAATACCTTAATTACTTTCCTTAAAGAAATACAATGTAAATTTATGCAACTAAAATCTGCAATTTATTTGCTTTATTAATAGCATATTCATGTTTTATTGCAAATGATGATAGTTTATGGTAATTTATTGAAATGCAAACTTTTAAAAATGTTAAGCAGAAACATTGATCATTGGAAGAGAGGTCCTTTTAGGAGATGTACATTAGGCAAAGTTCATTGTGATTTAATCACTTTGTACTTCTGTTTAGGATGTAAATATTGATTTAGTTGAGATAATGTCAACATTTAGCAAAATTTCTCTTATATTTTCCTCTATCTATAAAATATTCGTTTTCATGTATTCAGTGAATCATATTTCCATGTGTGGACATACATGTGTGCATCTATAAAAACATATATACAAGCAGATTTTGTTTGTATTTCCTACATATAATCAATATAAGTGTGTGAGGATTAAGCTATTATTAGTACCTACTGGACAATTAAAGGTGCTATTTGAGACACAGGGCCTGACAGCCAGGTAAGAAATGGAAGGGAAAGCTGTCTTAGGGGAGTAGGGCAAGAATAAGGTTTTAGTACTTCTCAAAATGTTTCAGTAGTAAATTATATGCATATCAACACACTAGTCTCATCCTTATATTTTGTTTAATTAACTGTACTTTAATAAGAGGTCATTTGATTAAAAGTGTTTACAGAGAACAAAACAACAGCAAGTATAAAAATTTGAGAGCAAAACCAACTATAAGTGAACCATTTCCGTAGGTGCAACAAGTACTTTTTTTTAAATAAATAAAGTTATTATTGAATTAAAAATCATCAATTTTGCTTAAAATATATTAGCTGGAAACTGAAATATCAACACAGGCACAATAACTGATTTGATATTAGCATATAGTAGAAAATAGCTCAGGGATAAAAGTAGGCAATAACATCTTTATCCAATACTTGTTTTGCCAAAATTTATTCTAAAAATAAGCAACAAAAAAATCATTCAAATATTTGGTGTATGATGTTCGCTTCCAGGTTTTTTGTTTGTTGTTTTCCAATCCATTAAATAAAGACTGAAATTTTTACTTTTCAATCATGACATTGACATGATATGAACACAAATATCAAAGTTTTTCTTTTATTGCTTTATATTGGAAACCATATAAAGGTAAAATTATTTTAATATTTAAGATACATTTTAGTTTTATATTAATTGTTCTTTGAAATTCTATTTCCTGGTTAAGATGTGTATTTTTTAATAAGATCATTTAGTGTAATAAAATCAGGAAATTTAGAGGATAGTCAAGGGCCAAGACAGTCTGTCAGTTTCTACAGTATTATGTAATTTCTATAAACAAAATATTAGCAAATACAGTTGTAAGTAGCAGTATCTTAGTAGGGGTTTTTAGTAAAGTGCTACAAACAGGACTAATAGCAAATAAAGAAAAGAAAAACAAACCAACAAAATAAAACAGGCCCAGGCTTGACATCAATTTCAGAAAGGTGCTAAGTAGGGTATCAGGAAAGAGAGTTGTGCAAATAAGGTCAACGTCATTAATTTAGTCCCCTAAGAGTGAGTTTTCCCTTCACTGCTAACTAAGGCATAGGCCCATAGCGGTGCCATTGGTCCTGCCCCACCATCCAGCATTTTTCTGAGGTCTTATTCATAAAGAGAACAAGCTTAACTAATCAGACTTCTGCATACAAATCCAAGTCATGCTCAATGAATAAACAAATTCTGACTTCACCAAGTTCAGAAAAATGGTCTGTCTCAGAAAATCTAGGTTTTAAAAAATCAAAGTACTAGAGTAAAAGAAAGGGTGATATATTAACTTCTATTTTTAAAAATAAGAACATGATGAATCCCCATTTATTAACTTTTGTCATAAATTTCTGCACAGCTAAGAAATAATCAACAGAGCAAATAAACAACCTTCAGATAGGAGAAAATATTCGCAAGCTGTATGTCCGATGAAGGGTAAAACCAGAATCTACAAAGAACTCAAGCAAATCAACAAGAAGAGGCAAAGAACCCTATTGAAAAGTGGGCAAAGACATAAACGAAGCTTTTCTAAGAAGATAGACAAATGGCCAATAAACATACGTAAAAATTCTCAACATCACTAATCTTCAGGGAAATGTAAATTAAAACTATAATGAGATATCACCTTACCCTATACAGAATGGCTTTTATTAAAAAGTCTAAAACAGTAGATGCTGGTGTGGATGCAGAGAGAATGGAATGCTTATACACTGTTGGTGGGACTGCAAATTAGCACAACCTCTATGGAAAACAGTATGGAGATTCCTCACTGAAAGTAGACCTACCATTCGATCCAGCAATCTCACTACCGGGTATTTACCAAAAGGAAAAGAAGTCATTTTATTAAAAAGATACTTTCATTCTAATGTTTATTGCAGCACAATTCACAATTGCAAAGATGTGGAATCCATCCAAGTGTCCACCAATTCATAAGTGGATTAACCAAATATGGTATATGTATACTATAGAACACTATTCAGCCACAAAAAGGTATGAATTAATACCTTTTGCAACAATTTGGATGGAACTGGAGACCATTATCCTAAGTGAAGTATCTAAGGAATAGAAAAACAAGAACCACAGGTACTTATTATTAAACTGGAACTAACCGATGAGCACACATGTTCACAGATGGAAGTAAAACTCAGTGAAAATCAAGCAGGGGGTATGGAGAGAAGGGAATGGGTGAAAAACCTGTCTAACAGGTACAATGAACGCTATTTGGGTGTTGAACACTTGTAGCAATGAACACTTACAGCCCTGACTCAAGCATTACAAAAGTGACCCATGTACCCCTAAAATTTGTAACCCCGTAAATATTTTGAAAAGAAACTAAAATACACACACACACACACACAAAGATGATGATAATATGAAGAAGAAGAAAACGGGCTTGGAACAGACTTCCTCTGAGCTTTCATATATTTTCAGATTCAATCTTGGGATAAAAAAAAATCCTCCTTCCTATTTCATTGTATTCTATCCATTTTGGTATCCATTTGCTGGCTTTACATGATTTAAAACTTGTTAACCTAAAAACTTCTCCCTACGTTATTTCAGAATGTGGACATGATTATAACTGGTGATAGTTCTAGCATTTACAACCACGCTCCACATATTTTTCCTTTTCTCCTTCTGTTCTATTTTGTTTTTGAACTAAGCAATAAATATTGGGTTAAAACAGAATAGTTTATCTCATCAAATCAACTTCTTCACTGTCTTTGAGGATTCTTATAAAAACAAATGTCATTTTAGTTTTGTGCAGCAACAAAGAGAGGTGCTAAATTTTGGCATGTCACAGTGTAATAGTACAGCTGGGTATTTTTGTTTAGTGTAAAGTAGAAAGCAGTCCAGCTTTACCTGTGGACATTGTCAAACTGGGAAAAATCTCTTTGTTTGCAGAAAACCCTGGCATCTTAATTTGCTGACCTAATCCTTGCAGTGTTCATGAAGGTCTCTTAATAATCAACTTTACTGTGATGACCATTCCACCACCTAACAAGATCACATTCTTGTTTTCTTTCGAATGTAAAAATAATGAATGCAAAGCTGTGAAAAAGATACTTTAAATTCTATTTTTCTTTTACGTAAGACATGCTTTCTTCATAAAGAAGGGACTAGGCACCAGAATATCAATTATGTTATGAATGATGGCTGTGGGCTGACATGAAGGGAACAGCTGACTGTTCTTAAATTACTGCAAAAGCATCTCCACAAAAATTTTTTCTTTGGCCCCAAGTTTGTAAAAATGCGAGGATACTAGTTTATCATGCCAGTGCGCTTTGCCCATAATCTTAACCGCTTCTAGGAAAAGTGAAGTGAGTAAGAAAACAAATGCCCTGTTTTAATATAAATAAAAATAAAAAAAACCCTTAATCATGACTAGTGAAAAAATTAAAATCTGGAATCAAATATCACAAATAACTCCTTTCTATATAATCAGTGTTTCAGTTTAGCAATCTTCATCTAAATGTATAGAGAATGGTCAATTTACGTGCTACAGCTTCCATTAAAAACTGGCCAAGGGAAGCTGCCTATCACCATTTGGGCATTCTTTCTCTTTTGGGGTTGCAGTTTCCTTCTTTCTATGCCAGTCCCCTGTGACTGGCTCCCTTCCTTTTCTTTGATTCCCCTGCTCCTCCAACAAAACTGCCACTGCTGCAAGTGGCTTCTGCACCGGACCCAAGCTTTGTAAGTATGGTACATAGCAGCAAAACTGGCGGTGGTAACAGCCAGCAGAATGAAGAATAAGATTCTATTTCCTTCTTCCATACATTTGAGCTTGCTAACTTCTATCCACTTCCTTCTAGTCCTTCACATTATTTCTCAAGACTTCACCCTTCATTTTGGGGATTAAATACCAGGATAGCAGAGTTCAGTTCCCATGGTGGCACAGGATGGAGCTTTGCTTTGCTTTATTTTTCTTTTGATGTTAGCAGTGAAAGACTTTAGAAAACCTCAATAGTCTGGGAATGCTTCAAGGACTGGAAAATGGAGGAAACCATTGAGACTGTGGATTTATGCAGCAGTCAGCTAGAGGAAGAGAAACACTGGCCAGAACCAAGAGGAGATTCAAAGAGAAAATGAAGCATAAAGGTCCATTATGGGGATTTAGGGAAGGAAATAAACAGCCCTGGGCAGGAATCTGGCTAGTTTCAAAAATGCTTTTTAACAGATGGCATCAGCTCCTTATTTCAAATCCACCTAAATGATATTTCGAGACACTTTCATCCAGCCTGCTTAGAGTCCTCCTCCTAGGAAATGTGCAGAGCTACCCAGAGCAGCCAGTTTGTTTCTCCCTCCTCACTCCTCAGGAGTAAAATGAGGGGTATCTCTAAACCGACTGCAGCAGCAGAAATGTTACACTTGCAGCAGTATAGTTACACTTGTAACTATAAAAACATTTTCCCTAGGAATATTTTGTTATAAAAACGTTCGTGGTATTTAATTCAAAATATTCCCTGTTGTTAATGGCAATTATCAAAAAGAAACAGAGAGAAAGAAAGAGAGAGGAAAGAAAGTAAGCCTAAAGGTATGGCAGATTCATATCATGTTTAAGCTGTTTGATGAACCTGATGAAATTTAATAATTATTAGTTAACATATCATATAATGTATATAAATTGAATGACTAACATAAACTGTAATGAATATAATTTCGAATTTTCTTTTCATCAGGGACTATTATTACAAGGATTTAAAAAATTTGTTTTGTTTTTATAGCCTCAGTTCGTCTAAACCTTGAGAGTTAACATTTCTATATTCATTCAGTAGTGGGACTTAAGAAAGGAACATTACATTTAACAGTATATGTGCTTATGCCACTTATTTTTATTTTTTATTGCTTACTGAGAATTGAATGCTTCCTGATACAGCACTGACAGATAACACTGAACAGTATGCTCATCATGTACTCTCCCACCCAACCTTAATCACTGTACACAACTCTCCTACGAAAGCTGGGTCAGGTAACCAGTGCTTTCCTTCAAAGAGGTTGCAGTCATCATACTTTAGAAGGCAGAGCAGGAAAGCTCTTGGATTGGAATTGGGAGAATGGGGAGAATAAACTTAAATATACTCCTACCTACCTTCCCAAACCATCAGCCCTTCTAGTGGTTATGTGGGTGTGACTTTCTTTATGAACAGATAAAGATAAATGCCATTAGGTAGGCATCCTCTAGCCTATGTGTTACCGGCAGAGAATATTCTGCAATGTGTCCTAGGTTCTCCATTATTAAGATGGAGAATAGGTGAATTCCTGCTAAAGAGACCAATCCCTTTCATTTGAAAGAACTTTCAAACATCTACTAGGTGTATAAATTTTTTTCACAAAAATTGTTTCATCTTACTACGGAGGTTTTCAAATAAACACTCAAATACTTCTGACTTTATTCATCTATACCTAGGTTCTTAGACCAGTTCCAAACAAAAATCTATTTAATTTCTCTGAGAAAACACAAAAATTGGCTGGGTGTGGTAGCTCACGCCCATAATCCTAGTACTTTGGGAGGCCAAAGCAGGAGGATTGCTTGAGGTCAGGAGTTCAAGACCAGCCTGAGCAAGGGCTGAGACCTAGTCTCTATAAAAAATAGAAAAAATAGCAGGGCACGGTGGCGTGTGTCTATAGTCCAGCTACTTGGGAGGCTGAGGCAGGAGGACTGCTTGAACACAGGAGTTTGAGGTTGCAGTGAGCTATGATGGCACCACTGCACTCTAGCCCAGACAACAGGGCAAGACCTTGTCACACACACACACACAAACAACTTTGATGAAATTAAAAGGAATTTGCACAAAAATATGACTGATCATATTGTAAAAAGAGGTCTTTAATTTAGTGCTTGACAAATTAAATTTATATTCACTGTGTAGAAAATAAAGCTATTTATATAACATGGCTGACTTGCCAATCATACATATATTCTCACATTTAAGGAAATATGAAATTTTATTTCAAAATAAAAATATTTCATATTGTTATCTTCAATTCAATAGAACCCTCACACAGGTAACAAATAGCTTGGAAGGAACAATGCATTAACAGGATTTTTCATTTCAGAGCTTTTCGTTTTTCATTTTGTTTAGTGTTCAAATCTCAATGTATTTATATGTTTCACAATTTATGGATAATTTAATTTTAAAATTTTACAGAAGTCACTTAAAAGTATTTTAAAGAGATTGAACCTTTTTTTGCCTAAATAAATTAGATCATTTTCCAAAAGTCTCTCAAGTTTGCTTAATATATAACTTATAATGAACCAAATATTTACTAATCTTTTCAAGTGTAGGGTATTTACACAGGAAGAAGATTATTATGAAAAATTCTGCATCTCTGAAGACTGAAATCATTTCATCCTATAGCATCTGAGGTTGAAACATACGAAATTACTGTTTTCAGGTTAACATGGGTCAAATATCAATACTTTCATATGATAAAATCTAGTATTTGTAAATTGTAGTTTTCCTAGAAACTGTGCTACTCTCTACATCCTAAAATAAGGCAGTAACTTCAGGTTAAACCGAAACTTTATTCTACTCTTTAGAATCAATCATTGGAAAGTAGTAAACAATCCAAGAGAATGTAATTTTTATAAAATACAAATAAATGTTATGAAGATCTCAAGTAACTTGTTGCAAAGTGTTCAAAAGAAATAAGAATAAAAAATAATATACTAATACTTGGGTAATCTTTGCTGCTTTAAATGTACTCTCATAAACATTTCCTTATTGAATGTGATATTTTATCTCAACAGTTCACTCATTGTGGTTGAGGGACTTGCCCAAGATACCCACTAGAAAGAAGATTCTCAATGGATATAGATATGTTTTAAATCTCCTTATCCAGGTTTCTATATATATCAAAGGTTGTTTTAGAAAGAAAATGAACATCCGACTACAAAAGGTAAAGCTGGGAAACCTACTAAGGCTGGATTATGTTCCTGGCAGTATTACCAAAACATATCTATTGGTATCACTTTTTTTAATGGCAATAGAATAAAGGAGTAAGAAGATTGGGAGAGAAGGAACCATTTCATAGATCCTGTTGCAAAAAGGCAGAAAAATTTTAGGGAAAATATTTCTTGTTTAATTTTGTTGATTCTATTAATATAAAGTCAAAAAATTAATTTTGCTTCATTTCCTTTATTGAAGAAAAAAATTTCTTCACAACATTCTTCCCTGGATTGTTAGAATGAATTATTATCCCAAGGGGAAGAAGGTGGGGGGGAACACGTTTAGAAAAATCTTTAGCCTATCTCCTTTAATAGCAAAATCAGGCACAGGTTTGTAAATGTGTTTACCCCTGGGCATTCTGACTACTAGAAATAAAAGGGAGAATTATTCCATAAATCGCTGCCTGTCTTTAAAATTTCATTCACAGCACATAAAATTTTGCTTTCTTTTTTAAAATATCAGAAACAAAAAGACATTTTTCATTCAAAGCCAAATATTTTAGTAGGTTAGGTGAAGCAATAAATATAATGTGATTTTGCCAAATAAAGAGTATTCGGCCTTTCATTTTAGTTATAAAATGCAAATCTGGTAAAGATATTACTTTTATTCCCTTTATATACTTGCTATCCAGTCAATCTCCTTGGGCACTGAGTGGCAAATTCCAGTCCTTTAAAATCTGAATCAACAGACAAGTAGAAGAAAAACTAAATACGTAGTCCAAACTCCAGTATTCTTTTTAAAATAAAGCATTATATGTTACAGACTAAGAGGAAAATAGTTTGTTCATAGATACAATGACTTCTAGATTTTTAAGATGTCATATATGTAGTTGTTTGAGTTAATGTCTAGTACCTAATTAAGCCCATATGAATACCAGCCCATATGGAAGAGGGAGCCATGGGCTTGAATAATCCATCCTTTATCTGTTAATTTACTGATCTACAAAATCAAATCACCGCAAATACAAACTTTTGAGGTACCTTTTAATTCCTTGGCTAATGTTTCCATGAAATGGTCATTCACTGCCTAAGAAAACATGCTGAAATATAAAGAGAAATTTCTTTTTGTGATCTTATATAATCTTGAAGTGTTAATTACATTATTCAAAATAGTTCATTTTATTTTTAATTGAATAATAGGAAGATCAGATAGCTATTTCTTAACATTTGTATAACTGCTTTCTATGAGTACCAGAAAGTCTGCATTCTTTTGATTTAAACAACTTCTAAACTGAAAAATTTAATCTAAAAATAATCTCATCAAGTTATATTATAATTCATTATATGTTGGCTTAAAATGTGTGGCAATACAGTGCTATCATAACTACTTCAATTCAAAAACTCCTGTCTAAACGTCAATACCAACATGTGTGCTATCTCTCAGACACACACATGTACATATATATGCATACCCAATTAGTTCTTAATTTCACGAACAAATTGAAACTTTGATGTTTTCCTCAATAAAAATAATTTTCTTCTTCTACAAAAGTTAGCAAGTAGAATAAGAAAACTACTTATAATAAATACAGGGTGTCCCAAAAGTTGCCACATATACAGAAAATGGGAAATTATAGATAAATGTACCTTTATTTACAAAACATTCATTACAAAATTTTACAAAATTTTTCCATTAAATGGAGACTTTTGAGACACCCTGTACTTTGATAATATCATCAATAGTAACACAACTACTACCTCATCCCCCAGAAATATATTAGTATACTGATTATAGGCATTAAATAAATTATTAACTTCTTTTTCTCTTTGATTTACTCAATTTAATTTGTTTGTACATATTAGGAGATGAGCATTTTCTAACTGCATGGTCCAATATAGTAGCCACCAGAGACATACAGGCTAATTACATTTCAATTAAAATCAAATTAAATTAAAAATTCAGTTCCTCAGTTGCACTAGCCACACTCCACATGCTCAACAGCCACCTGTAGACATTGGCTGCCAGACTGAACAGCACAAATTATGAACATTTCTGCCATCACAGTTAAGTTCTATTGGGCAGCATTAACTACCACTTCTCTGACAATTATCTTTTAATATAAAGCTATTCATATAATGTATATGTTCTTTTGTTATTTTTGTTCATAAAAGGAAATAAAATCCATAATAATATTTTTGAAAAAAACATCAATTTAGAGTAAATAGGATTATTACATTTGTGCAATGTGGAGCACTGTATAATATTTCCATTTTAAATTCAAAATAATAACAATTGGGAAATAACCCTGATAAAAATTTTACTGTATTCATTTTAAAATGCCTTTGAATAATTCAAATCCCGGATAATTATTACTCTTTTCAACATAAATCCTTTCCCTTAAACCTCACAGTTAATGAGAAAATGTTGAAAATGTTTTGATTTTTAAGTAAACTAAACTAGCAATCTATTATGTTTTACTCTTAATTTTCCCCCACTTCTCCTAGTATTCCCCATTAGGTCATTTAATATTATTGTCTTTACCTTACATCTATGACAATTTTTTAATGTAATAGTTTAACAATGACTTTTTAAATAGGTAAAAAGTGCCCCCTATTCCACTTTTTCATACAATGAATTCTCATATAATAAGTCAAAGACGTCCCTTTCTATAATATAGGACTTTTCTTGAGTATCACACCATAAGAAAATAAACCAAATGGGCAAATAAAGGAATTGACATTTCTGTAAGGCCGAAATACAGAAGAAACAAGACCACAAAAAAGAATGCAGGGAGCAGCTCAAACCTCTAGTTAACTCTATAGAAGGCCAAGATTCTGTTAAGGGAATATCACATAAAAAAAAAAAAAATGCACCACTAAGTAGGCAAATAAAAACTATGAATAGGTATAATAGAAAACTAACCCTAAATATGGAAGTTAATAGTGGAACAGCCAAAGAAAAAAATGTGCCAAAAACATCTAGAAGATGAAATGATAGACTAAGAAGTTTCATGTGAAGAATGAATAAGACGTGCAACGAAAATTCTATTCTTACAATAGAATTTTCTGAGTCCATTTTTAGTATATGAAGAATGTTGGCCTGTTCCTGAGAGTAAATATCTTCACTGGTTATAGAAATGCGTCCTTCTTCAAAACAGGTTAGTGACATCAAATCTCTATTGTTCCATAGTGACTGAAGTGAGGCAATGTAAGAGTGGAAATAAAAATACATTTATAGTCTTAATTTTCTAAAGAATAACATTTAATCCAGATGTCCCAAGCACATGAGCTATTATCCAGTAAATAGATTAAGTATTGAGCAGGACAGATGATCTCCAAAGGGTACTGAGGTCATCTGACATTTTAGCCTAGCCCCTGGCATTAGAATGGTTTAAAAGATTATATAACATTTGCAAATACTTATTTCCAGAGAAGAAAATATATCCTAGAAAACCAGAGTCAGCATTCTAACTCAGTACTATTTTAGATCTTGTACTACTAGGGAAAACTTACCTGTACAGAAAGTAATAAATATGACACAAAAAACTTAATAGATTTCAGATATCATTACAGTAACTGAGAAAAAAATTGGCTGTGCAGTATGTATAGTACGTGGAATGGCTTATACCTGCTGGTAAATGTAACTTATGGCAATACCTAGTAGTTTAGGCAATGTGGATCTTATAGCTGTCTAATGCATAATATTGAAAATAATACTCAACCCATGGGGAAAACACAATCGGAAAAAAGTAGGAAACTTGCCATTTTCTGAAATGCTGAACAGTTTCATCTTTCTTATTATTATTAATATGCTTTTCTTAGAGCAGTATAAAACTATTCTGGACTGAGTTTGATATAACAGACTTGATAATTTTAAATGGGTATAGTAATAGAATATAAGAGTTAAATCAATAAAGTTTGTTAACATGTATGAAAATATTAGTAGAGTGAGAGGAAAAAATATCTGAATGAATTGTCAGGACCAAAAGAATGTACTGACTAACAAACTAGAAATCCTTGGGGAATCTAGGCATTCCCTAACAATACTTCAATGTTTCATCTCACTCTCCTTCAAGAGAGAATTGGAAAGGACAGAGGAGCCTGTAGTTAGGAGACTTCTAGGGTCTGCCACTACAAATCAGTTTACTGAACCTAGACACATTGTAAAAAATATTTTTAAAATTTTCCCATTTGTTAAATGTTTATCTTGCTCCATACAGCCATTTTGGCAGACAGCAAAAGAATGTAAAAACAATTGTTCAATAATGGCAGAGTATAAAACATTTTATGTATAGATAATACCTGTTTAATGATGTTAGCCTTATATTATTATATAGTAATTAACAATTCCTTATACAAACTGCATGCTGTTTAAGAGCAGTACCTTTTCCATTCCTCTTCTTCTGTTCAGCTTCTAGCACAGAATATACATGTAGGAGTTGCTTAATAAGTATGTATTTTAATGAGTAATTAATTTCCTATCTTAATTTCTTGCTTGGCTTCTAAGAAACTATCAGTGGGATGGGGATGAGTATGTTTCTTTTCATTGGAAGGACTTACTTACCACAATGAGCCTTCTTAAATTATATTCTCACATCTTAAATAAGAAATGTAACAACTGGACATGTCACTATGGGTAAAATAAACCAAAGGATTTCAGTGTTAGTTTCCATCCAAACATCAAGCAGTTCAAAATTCATTAGTTTCTAAACTTCCTCCAGGGATTATTGCTATGATGATGATGACGACGACAATGATGATGATGATGGTGGTGGTGATACAGCAGAATACAACTGTCTCTTAAATTCACAAAATATTTCCATTTGAGTCTCATTCAATTATGATGATGACATGGCCAAGATCACTTGAGAAGAAAGTAACTATTAAGATCCAATGTAAGTACAAATAAAGTCATGCATCCCTTAAGGATGGGGATATATTCTGAGAAACGTATTGTTAGGTAATTTTGTCATTGTGTAAACATCATAGGGTGTACTTACACAAACCTAGATCATGTAGCCTACTACACACCTAGGCTATATAATATATATAGCCTATTGTTCCTATGCTACCAACCTGTACACCATGTTACTATATTGAATGCTGCAGGTAACTGTAATACAATGGTAAGAATTTGTGTATCTAAACATAGAAAAGGTACAATAAAAATGCAATATAAAAGATTTTAAAAAATGGTACACCTTTGCAGAGCACATACGATGAATGGAGTTTGCAGGTCTGGAAGTTGCTCTGGGTGAGTCAGTGGGTGACGAGTGAGTGAATGCAAAGGCCCAGGACATTACTGTACATTACTTTATAAACAATTTACATTTAGGCTACACTAAATTTATGAAAAAAAGTAATTGCCCTACAAATACTTTACAATAGTTATGACATCACTAGGCAACAGAAATTTTTCAGTTCTTTTACCATCTTATGAGACTACCATTGTAAATGATACTGTCCATCATTAACTGAAATGTCATTATGCCGTAGCACTTATTTTATTCATCACTTAGTATGCATTTTTTAGCACAATGGACACTCAATAAATATGAAGAATTAAATGAAGAATGAATGACTAAATGGTCAAAACAAGTCTTCTGACTCCAAAATCTATCTTCAAGGGTTACTAAATTTCCAATTAGTCCCATGTACCTCTTAACAGTATTCTTGCAAAAAGCAAATTATTGTAAATTAAATAAAAATAAATGCAGGTAATCCTATTAAAATAAAGACTAATGGAGCTTCTTTAAAAAAATCATCTTCTGTGAAATATTGAAATTGTTATCCGAATGAATTCTCTTGTTTCATGATATATTTAATAAAATAATAAAACAATTATTTTAGCAAATTACATGATTTTAATGAACATCTAAGAATCAAATTTATTTTTCATAATTTTAATAAGCTTCATGATTTATCAAGTATAATAAAATGTTTAATTTACATATTTTTGTTGGATGGATTGCAAATCTTTAACACAATTAGATTACCAATATTTTAAGATGATCTCAAACAAGTTTTAGTTTTTCTACCAATTTGACCTGATAAACTTCAAAAATCAAACTGATATTTAAAATAGCATTCTCTGCATTTTGATCCAAATAATTAATCTTAGGTTTCACTTAAACTGGTCAACTAATGTGTAGATACCAAACTAAAATGCTCCACCCAATTAAAATAATTCAAAGCAACCACATCAATTATGTATAACAGAAATATATAATTTAAAGTTTGATTTAGTCATACCACCTTCAGTGATGCTAATCTGGTAAATGTGACAAGCATCTCTGGTTCCAGTGGGAATGCATGTTGATTAGAATACATTTTCATGCTGTAGTTAACTCGAACAATGCAGAAACAACTGAATCACCCATTATATTTAGAATCATATAGCTGTCAATTAAATTTTTAATTGACTTTCCTATGAACACTACACTAGTCTTGGCTTTAAATATAAAACCTCTATGAAATAGAATTATTTCCTTTGTATTTTTTAATCCATTAAATGGATGGTTCCTGAAATTTTGGCTGAATTTATGTTTGTATAATAGATGAATTTAAAGTACAATGGTAGAGATTTAGAGTTTTAAAACAAAATGAATATTATCTTGCTTAACAGATAAGAAAATCAAAGGCCTAACTATATAATACAATATAGCTTTAGCTAAGTGGCCTCTGTTAACTTCAAAAACAACTTCAAAAGACTGGTATCAATAACAACCAAACTACTTAAAAAGCACACATTAGATAAAAAACTAAAAACTGCACATTCCTTAACTAAGGATAGTATGCCAAACTTGGCTAAAATGTTTATTTTCTTTTCACATGAATTTTAGATGATAAACTAGAATTCTAACTTTCTTGCTAACAGATTTTTGTATTGAAAAGTGAGGGAAAATAATAAAAAACAGGCAGGGTGACCACTACCTCCCTCCCCACAAAGGGTATCTGAAACCACATATATCAGAATTGGCCAGTTAAAAACATTAACAAGTTTAATTTTTGCCTGCCTCAAATACAGATGGAGCTCACATACAATCTTATTTTCATTTTATATGTTAAAAAACTGTGGCCCAGAGGGGTTAAGCTACTAATACATACCTGCCATTAGCAACCAGACATACTTTCTAAGAACAATTTCTATGCTTCTTTCTAGACCAGTGCTGTCCAACAGAGCCTCATGTGATGATGGAATGATGGAAATATTTTATTATAAGACCTAGCAATAAATTATGATCCCAGCCAAGACGAAACCTCTCCATATAACTATTTGCCTCTAGAATCATGTCCTAGGAAATATACCACAGGCCATGTAAAGATCTGAATGAGAAGCAATCATTCCAATAAGAATTCCTGAACGTGAAGACTTTCATGCAGCTTTGGCAAAATAAAAGAAGGCTCATTTCCTAGCCCAGATTAGTCTTCCACACAAAGGCTGACAAATGTAATGTGAAATAACTCTCAAAAAATAATATACACTGCAGAGACAGTCAGACATATTAGAAAATAGTAAAGAAGAGGAAAGAAATTCCCATAAATACCATAAGTACACTTTCTAATTCTTCCAAGCAACTTTTTAGGACAATTACTTAAGCAAACTTTATTTGTGGAAGACCTTGGCGTTGGATTATAGACAAAGGATGGAAGAGATTGGAGAGGAGAAATGAAAAATTGTCTTGTATGTCAAAATCAGAATTGGCTTCAGCACTCACAATATGCAGGGTTTGGTTATTTTTGTTTAGATAAAATTAAAAGGGAACTTGTACATCTTACTTCAGAATTGATTTTTCACATGGCTAAAAGAGTAAGTAGGATAATTTCGTGCTATAAAATCCGAATGTTTATTTAGTTTGCCAATTGTTACGCATAACAAACTTCTAACTAACTTAATTTCTTTTCAAGCACATCTTGGAAAGAAATTGAGAAAAGCTGATCCATTTTAGGCACTGGTTACAGAAATTAAGGAGAATGGGTTATAATTCTCCCATGGAAGGAAACCACAGCTAAGCCTGGAGATTCAGAGCCTAGTTTGGCTCCATCACAAACTATTCTGTAATGTGACACTGAGAAGGTCATTTCACATTGTAAGCCTCAGTTTCCCCATCTTCAAAATGGAAATAATGAAACCTTCATAGGATTCTTGTAAGAATTAGTAAGAATCATATAGACTGTACAGCATTTGCTAATACATAATAGACACCCAGTTATTTCTCTACTTCCATCTATTCATTCTAAAAATACTTAAATGAAACCAAACTTTAATCTTAACATATTTAACAGCAACTTTATTATCCTATGCTTCTATCTGGCAAAAGGAAATTGTATACTGAGTAACAGCAAGAATTTGAATACCAATTGATTTCCAAAACGGTGCAGTATAATTAGGAAATTCATGAGTCAAATTCCTGTTTATGCCTATACTGTAAAGGCTAATCATTTGTTTGTGTTTTCTATAAGAAGGACTTGATTAAAGCCTCCAGCAGCAATAATTAACCCTGTGCTTGCAGGATGCAGGCTCAGCTAGTACTGTGGTGTGCTAAAACCCATATTTAATGCATATGGAGGCATGTAAATTAACAGATGAGTGTCATTTACACTAACATTACAAATGAAGGTTTCTTTTTGGGGGGAATTATCTGTTTTCTGTCAAGCATTACTTATTTTAAATGGAGTTCAATGTAAACAGCATTCTAACATCTATATACAACTTCTAGGTCAGGCCATGATCTAGATGAGGGGTTGGCAAACATTTTTTTTTTTTTTTTTTTTTTTTTTTTTTTTACAAACAGTGAGATAGCAAATATTTTAGCGTTTGCAGGCTACCTGGTCTCTGTTGTAACAATTCAACTCAGTCATTGTAACAGTCAAGCAGTCAGAAATAATACATAAACAAACACGTAAGGCTGTGTTTCAATAAAACTTTATTTTAAATAATAGGCAGTGGGCCAGATGTGGCATAGACACAATACATAAGCCATAGTTTGCTGACTCCTGACCTAGATCCTACTTCTTAGGTAATGCAGTATACAGTATTATCTTTAAAAAATCAATATTTATAGATTACATAAGGGCAGTGGAGTATAAACTTGATGTGAAAATTTGACAAATTTCTAAACTTCTCTAAGTTACTCTGCCTAACACATAAATTAGAAAAACCAAGACATATTGAATTTACCACATGACTATTGCAAAAATCAAGTGACTGACTCAAAGATTTAAAAGCATTTTGGGAAAAGAAGATATGTATTTACTTCTGAAGTAGATTATTATTTATGTAATTATTATTATTATTAATTGATGCTCTTTTCAGCTCTATGTTTTAAGACCCCTAGAAGTCACATCTACTCTGGGATAACTTCAGAGGATGCAAACTACATAAAACTTACTCAGATCTGATCCAGTAGTGCTAGGATTTGAGGAAGACCTGGTAGACTTAGGATCCTATGGGGCCACCATCTTAAGATAGCACTTTCAAAAGTCAGCCCCAAAGCACATTAGTCATGAGAGATGATTGTCAAGAAGTCCTTGATTAATAAGTTTGGAAACGCTGCATATGACACTATAAACATGAGTTTAATTACACTATGAGCATTAGAACTAAAGAGATATTTGTCAAGGAGTTCTTGACAAATAAATTTGGGACACTTACATCTCTTTTTCAGAGATTCACAGTGCCCAATTACAAACCGAAGATGCTGGGATGCCCTGCAATAAATAAACTATATACCTTGTCCAACCCAGTATGTCCCAAATTTATTTCTGTAGAGATTCTTTATTGTGTGGGTGAATCTATTCACAGAGTTAATTAATACAGTTTCCAGAAAGCACATTGGGAAAACTGTCATATACTTTGGACTTACACTCCTTCGCCCTTGGTGTGAGTAAATTGCCCCTCTAAACTTGCATTTAACAGTGTGAGAGCAGAAACATTCATTTAGATATTTACTTACATTTTATTTGTGTGTCACTATATTAGAATTTTTATTTATAAATAATCATATGGAAACTAGCCAAATCTGTAAAATGATTTAAGCAGTATGAAAATTACACTCACCTCAATATACTTTTAAAAAGGAGATGAAAAATACATGCCAAACATCAAATACCTCTGACTTGAACTTTGAAAAATAACAAGAAACATATTCACTGGAGATACTATCAAAACATAGGGACTTAAGTAACTTTGTGCTGAAGGCACTGAAAGCCATTAAACTCAAATAATTCTTGCCTTTGCTGAATGTTGCTTAAACTGTCCAGCAGGAAAGAAGGTTGAAAAGAATTGCATAGTTCATCACTTTCCTATATACATGGTTTCTTACTTATTGGTTTTCTTCCAGTGACTTTTTTATATACTATTTAATCAAAAAGGTGTCCTGTTCTGGCAAACTCCTATTGGGCAGTGATTATCTGACTTATGATTTCCCATAACTTCCTCAAATGTTTCTTGCATTTGCAACCAGAAATATCTTACAAAACAAAGACACATTTTTTGTCTAGCCATGAATTTTGATACAGAAATTGAATCTGACTTTTGGAACTAAATATATAAATTAACCAAAATAAACATGTATCTTAAAAAAAATAGACAAGCTACCCTTTTTCTAGAATCTAGCAGTCTAGCATACTCCCTGACATGTATTAGGCATTCAATAAATGTTTGGTGAATGAATCAATGAAGGAATGAATCAAACATACTTGTCAGCTACTTTTTCTCAAATACACAAATACTATTATTTCTAAATCATTTATATTGGATACTTTAAAAATATATTCTTAAATCAAATATCCAATAATTCAAATGAACTGAAACTAACAAAATGATGATCTGTTATTACAGCTACTCATATAAGTATCATAACCACTCTTTGCCCAGGCACAGTAGTAGATAACTCAGACACTTCATGCTAGACAAGGTAATATGCCCAACTGGTACACAGAGGCACTAAGCAGAATAAACTTTTTATTAAGGTGCTTAGATTATGTTCTGTCCAGTGGATATGCTTCTTGTCATGTTAGTACTGAAAGCATTAAAAATCATCATCACAAATTCAACATCATAAAATTCCCTTGCAGGGCAACAGAACAATCCTCTGTCAAATACTTAGGCAAGGTACATATCCAAATAAAACCAATGATATAGAAGCTATAAAGGTTTTCTCCCATTTCTAGTGAAACATACATGTATAATATCTGCATAATAGTACACTTTCAAAATTTTTTTTCGCTTTATGAAAAGGGAAATGCTTGTTTTTTTATGTTGAATATAAATTTGACAAATCTGTACAACCTACAAAATATTGGTTTCATTTATTCAGACAGATAAATATTCCTACCATATTCCTTTGCCTTTTATGAAATAGTCACTAATCTCAAAATAAGTTAAAAAATCCTTTCAATGTAATTCCAGCAAATTATTCATTTTATTTTAAAATATGTAAATATCTCAAAATACACTTGCCAGGATGTGCTTATAACGTACATGGTAAAGACACCATGCTTTCCTTCAATGAAAAATAACAGTCATTTGTCTTGAAATATATTTTAGAAGATTTCTTGAGTTGATTTTTTGTTTTTTTTACCATTAATGTATAGACTTCTTAACATTTAATACTGTCAATTTTTGTATCATTATATGACTATTATATGCTATTAAAAATTAATAAACTCTTCCATGGCAATTTAAAGAGATCCAAAATTTCACAAAACTAAACCAAATATTATTTCTAAATATTTATAAGCACTAATTATTGATAATTACTAGACACGTTTTATAAGTAAAACAGCCACATAACAAATTAAACAATAAAAACAAAACTGTGCAAGGAAAACAATTACAATCGAAGGCATTTAAAAATATAAATGCTCTTTTTAAAACTGTTGTAATAAAGCCCAATAGATGTCTTATAATTCTGTGTACTATTTTAAATGTAATATCAGGAAATAAAATAATGACAATCAAAATTACAAATATGTATGGGCAGCTTAATAGTTACCAAGTGTATTTGCACCTTTGAGGTTCAGTGTGTGCTCTGGATTTACTGGAATTCATCTCACTGCTTTAGAACTCATTAACATTAAGAAGAATTCTGATAATTTAAGGGAACACTTGACACATACTGCACCATTAAATTTTAGGGTTGGGTTCTAAGGAAATAGTAAGAATTAACAACTCTTTTGTGACCTCAGCATAGTCACATGATGGACAATTCTCCCTTTTAGGCAATTGCTAATGGAACTCGGTTACTTTTTGTCTGTCCTTCATAACTGAGATACCAAACTGCATTACAGATATTTGGAGCTCTATTTTTATAAGAATTAGTAGGTAATTTACAAGTACAGATAATGAAAAAGACACACTTTCCCCTGGAGAGTTACCAGAACACTGAGTTTCCTGAGTAGGTGTTTCCATGAATTCAATGTGGCTTAGCCACCAATTTTAGATCGGCTGTTGAACACCAAAAAAACTTACTACAGAAGCTGACAACAGGGAACAGAGAAAAACCGCTAGTCTGTTCTATAGACCCAGTGAAATAAATACAATTAATTAGTTCAGCATTTATTAATACATAGATTTGTCCCTAGCATTATGCTATTAGGAATTTAGTGAAAGAAACCTGAAAACACTTGACTATTATCACAATCTTATCCAATTTACATAAATTTAATACATATTTTAATCTTCAAAATAACACTTGGGGCTCAAAAGAAAAAGGAAAAAAAAATCACTACATTCAAGCACACAATATGGAGTTGAAATAGGGATTTAATTAAACAAGTAGGATGAAATGTGTTAGGTTTTAAATATGTCTAATTTAGTCACTTACCTTTCATATCAATTCTGATGTTTCCAAGAGTCAGAAAATGACATCAAGATATAGACTGGGCTGAACAGTTTATGCATACTCATACTGAAATACACCCTTTAAAAAATTATTATTAATATAGTTAAAATCAAACCAAGGAATATAAGAGATAGAGAAGGCCACAGTCCCAATATGATAATTCCACTTTGTCTCAGAATGAAAAACGTCATTCTCGCTCTCCTCCTTCCCGGTGCAATCCAGACATCCTGCATTGTTTTCCCGTGGTAATACACTTCTGAGACTGACACACGGTGTGGTTTCATTCCTACTCAGGCCTTCATTCTCCTAAGAGCTTCTTATAGTTTCTGCAAGGAAAGAGTCCTCTGACATCTAGGGTAAACTGGAAGCTCAAAATAAAAACTCTCCCAGAGAGCTTTTGCTCAGGCAGCCAGAATTTGCTACACACTAACGTTTGCTAACCTTGGCATTTCACAGGTCAGATATCCCCACAGATGAGTGATTCCAGAGCCACAAACAAGCATTTCTTGATATCATTTATGATATGATATGATATGATATGTGAGATAGGTATGTCTCACCTATTTTTCTTCAGAAATGTGTATGTCCAAGGGACATTTGGGGGAATATTACAATTTGATTGGGGTTTGCACCATCCTTTGGGTATCATGCTAATTTAAATAAATGTGAAGAGAGAGGAGATTAATTAAACAAGAATGTGCATACAAGTGCTAGTTACTTGCTAGGCAGAACAATAATATTGGAATCATCTCCTAGCCTGAGTGCTAGAGCAATATATAAATGCTCCCAAAGCTTTTCCTCTTATTTCTTTTTCCCAAGGTGAAGGGGAAAAGTGGCTGCATTTCTTCTTTATTTGTGGACTCTACAAATCTTTTAAAGCATGTGTCAGGGTAATACCTTCATAAATACTTCAAATAAGAAAGCTATACAGAAGGGCTTTGAAATAGCAATAAAAAATCAAAAGATAAAAATGTATGTGAAAATATATACCTTGTTATTATCAGTTTTTCAGGATATACATTTGACAATTCAAGTTGGCTTTCATTGGAGAAATACATTAACTCAGCAAGCCTGAGTTAACTTTATGAGTTTCTTCTTTTAAAGAGTAAAAGACCGCAAAGTTTGAAAAGCATATATTAACAACTAATTGAAGACCACATGGTAGGTGTGCATGTTTGTGCATGTGCGTAGCATGGTTTTTCTCCTTTGTTATTATCATTTTTAAATTTGATAAAGGTTTATTGGAAGCAAAATATGAGGATCAGCCCAGGAAGACACACCAACAAAGTTGGGCACGTTTCAGAGTCTGCTACAAATTGGAAGGCTTTTACAGGTTGCCCTTTTTCATTGGCGGGTTTAGTACAGAGGTTACAATCATTGACTATAGATTGCAACATACAGGCAAAAATGCAGGAAAATTAGAAACAAATCAGCAAAACTTCACAATTCAGAAACAAATCAGGGTCCTTTTCAATGTCAGTAGGTCATACATTAATCAGTCAACAATTTGTGGAACTCAGATAAGATTCTTTACTCAGGGACATGGATCACAAGATCTCCCCAAGGTCCTTTGTTATTATTTACATTTTGGGTTGGATAGCTCTTTGTTGTAGGGACTGTTCTGTACATTTAGGGGTATTAAGTAGCAGCTCGGGCATTATCCACTAAATGCTAGTAGCACCTTACCCCCAACTCACCCCCAATTATAAGCTGAAAGGCAAAAATTTTGTTAACAATATTTTGGTAACAATAAGCACTCAGATCAAATATGTGCTTATTACGTGCTAGAGTCTGTGCTAACAACTTTATACAGAGGGTATCTTATTTAATAACCACAGACACAGTAACTTTAGTTCTAACTGTTATTTCCATTTAACAGAGGAGAAAATGGAGTCTCAGAGATATTAAATAACCTGAGAGTTCTGGTCTGCAATAGGTGGTTAGTGAAATTATGTAATGGCTATTTGGAAAGCTAACGTAACAAAACATTTCTTTCACAGATACCTGGCACAGACCTGAAATTTAATCAGGGCCCTAGTTCTGACCACAGTCAAAAAACGGTGCGGTCCTTATGTGTCAGTAACAATACACTGGGAATTAATTTATTAGATTTCATTATATTGCTCAATGACAGCAGTTTGAGACAAGACATGAAAAAGGATAGGTTCAAAGCTCAGACTATGTCCTGGGAGATGTACCTTGGGGTCAACATGGGGGCGAAAGGGTAATGGGATGAATGGAGACAGCTGACTGAAGGCAACCATTGTCAGAGGTAGTGAGCTTGACTGTGACAGAAGAAATTTGTACCTCAAATGTTTATAGCAATGGCTCACAAAGAGGGTGGTACCACCTCAGAGGCACAGATCCTGTAAATTTGTGATTGCATATGCATATACGGATTCCACAAAGATGGGTGGCTGTGCTGATATTTAGTGGGTGGGGGTCAGGAGTGCCAGATATCCTACAATAGTACAGTATATTCCAGGTAGCTTTCAATTGTCCCACTGGATGCCCACCTAGATGAATAACTCGTTTATAATTATCTAAGCCCAGAATCTAACTTTAAGTAAACGAACACCAAGTCTTTTTTGCAACTTTTATACAGTTCACCAAATTTTTTTTTTTTCAGAATGTAACCACAGTGTAAACCTGGAGAAGTTTAAAACATATTTGATTTGGAAATTTACCCAGAGTTGTTCGCTACTTCAAAAAAATATGTAACCAACTGTTAATATCTCTCATAGTATGAGTCACCAATGTAACACACCTCCATTAATGTGCAAATGTGGCTTCATATTCATGATGCTTCTACATTTAGGTATAAGCAGCTGACAACCTCTTCATGTCTTCTATTACCCATATGCCTGAACACTCACATATTGAGATCCATAGAATTTTGCAAAAAACAATCTTTTCTCATATTACTCCTTTATATTACCAATACGCAATTATATTAATTTTAAAAATTATATATGTCATATAATCTATGCTATCTTATCTAACTGGATTATCTTATTTCATTTTTTACGATAGTAAAATGAGACATTTATAAAAAGAATGTATTGAATCTGAGACCCTGGTAAATGTTCTACCTTTTCTCATACATACAAACACAACAACAAAATTATAAACTTGTTAAATACTCATTGTTTGTAACATTGGACTAGACAATTTAGAGAAAAGAAAATTCAGTAATGTGCCATTCCTTAATATGTACTGTTTTAGTAGTTAGAACATAGAATGAAGAATGCTTTTGCTTTTGCCTGTCATGGCTGACTCTTTCACCAGCTTTTACAAAGAACCTGCTACATGCTAAGCATAGTTGTAGGATTTGGAGATACAGAGGTAAATAAGTCAGACATGATCTATCATATTTTTAAAGTGGAAGGTGGAAAATAAGCTAAAAATAAACTAGAAAAGCCAAGTGCCTCTGATGAGTACACAGAAGCATGTTTTAAAGTATCTGCTATGAGACAGTAGATCAGCATCAGGCTAGGCCATCCAATTTGACCCCAAATCACTTCTTCAATGTAGCTCCTGCTTTATTCTACTACTCAGAATCATATTCCACCTGTCCTCAGCTATGCCATATCCCAGTGGGCTTTAATTCCACCCTTCCATCTTATATACTCTGTCATTTTAATTATCAGTAGAGGGAAAGTTTTGACCCACCATCCAGAGAGGATGCTGCCAGAAGAAGGGAACCATGTCTTATGCTTCTTTGTGCCCCACATGTGCCTACTAGAGTGCTTTACACATGAGGTGATCTATAGTTGACAATGTATACAGAGGAGAAAATATAATAGTAAGAGACATGAACAGTACAACTCTGGTAAGAACAGGGCAGGAAAATGGGAAATTTAAGTAGTAGACTCTGACCTTCCCTTAATAATTCATTTCCACTTTCTGATGGAGTAAAGAGTAAGATAAGTATAGACTTATTGTGAAAACCAGATCCATCGAACAGAGTTCAAATCCTGATTCAGCCTTTTATTATTATAACCTTAGGTGAATTCCTTAATGTCTCTTAGTTTCCTAACAGAGAACAATGAAAACCTTAAGAGGTGTTACAATATAATGTTTCAGAAGCACTTAGTGAATGGTCTGGAATACAGTAGTTGGTCAACAAGTATATCTCATTTCCAGTTCACTGATTTATAGGTTGCACTTTCATAACTGGCAGCAAATGGTCTAAGTATTTTATATATGAGTTGGCCATATAAAATACATCATATATCATGTAGATTCTCTAAAAATTGAAATTGAAAAAAAAAGCTGCTACAAGACAAGTGAGTCTTATGTCTATATTTGACTGACGAATTTGAGTCATACCAGTTGTCACTACGTGGTATGCTATATATAGGTTAAAAATAAAATTTTTCAAAGGGACAAAATGTAGAAGTTAACTGAATAAAAAAAAACTATTAATGACTGGATCAATACCTTCTAAGCATTGCAGGTAAGAACTCCCTGTCCCACACTCCTCTACACAGATGCACATAAAAGTACACACTGTTTTAAATGGTACTCAGAGACCTAACATATTCATTTTAAGGAAGTTAATCATTTCTTCCTCTGCCTGAGTAGAAATGATATATACTACATGTAGAAATTATATACCATCAAATCTCATGCCCTATTCTCATTATATCATGTTTCTCTCAAGGCATGTTTTGTTTTTCCAAACGGAAGTCAAAAAACACAGTATAACAATACTGCTCAATTACAACTTTTAATACAATTATTTTAAAGCTACTCAATTACTTTGAAGGGATAGCCTTATGTAGACAGCCTTGCTGAGCCTTCAATTCCCAAGCTGCCTACATGTTGCTGTCAACACTCAGTTCAGTGCAGAGCTTTACTTCATTGATGCAAATGCTTCCTGCACAGAGTTCGACCCAGGCAGGACTGGTTCAGTAGCTTACAGAGCAGAACAGGGACATGCAGGAATTAGAGCATATACAGACTCACTTGAGCAGAGTAAGTAATCAAGAAAGTTTCAGCAGCACTGGGAAAGAAACCTGAATGGGTGGGTAGATGATCCAGGGAGTATACGAGTACACAGTGGGCAGAGTTCCAGGAGAGGAGAGAAACAGGCAGGGAAGCAGGAGGAATGACCTTGGGTAAAACAGATTTGGTCATTAAAGCTTAGGATGCAAAGCTTGACTTCAGTTCTTCATAAATTGGGACTCCAGGCAGAGATGGAGTTTCTGTAAACTGGACACTCATTAGCAGCTTCTTCACAAAGAAAGGTCTTTAGTTACTAAAACCAGGATTCACTGTCAGAACAGGAATAGCAAAACAAGTGACTTGACGGTGCCACCTGACTGGGTCAGGATGACAGATGGTCCCAGAACCTGGAGGGGTTGGTGTGTACCACTTTAAGATGGGAAATACACTGACTTAGCCATGAAGACTGATTCAACTGGCACTTACATGTGGGGTGCAGCAGGTGAAGAAAGTCAGCTGGGAAGGTGAACAAAGGGAAAGAACCAGGTACAGTGGTGCATTGCTTTCATTTCCATTCATATTCTCTCTCTCTCCCTCTCCTCACTCCCTCCACACGGTGCACACACATGCACACACACTGACATAATGGCCTGGTTGGGGAAATAGCATTCAAATTCACAGATGACCTGGGTCACTACTCATATGATAAAATATATAAAGTGAAGGCTGCAAATAATTATATACCAGAGATGCTGTGAACAGGATGAAAATCATAGTTCACAAAACTGTTAGTAAATACAAAACAGGAGAGGCAAAGCCGGCCCTGACTGGCACCAGCAGTGTACAGCTACAGCTCTTCAGTGGAGTTCAAAGAGTAATTACAGAGGAGTGAGTTAAATTCTGTAAGTGGTGGTTACACAGCATTTAATGTGATAATCTGTTTAGCCGTCATGTTCCTTCTTTAAGAGGAAAATTTTAAAGTAGGCTTTTAAAAAAGTGACATTGCAAATATGCCAGCTTAAAAGTGAGTTTTATTAATAAACCATGTATGAAAGCTTCTCAAAGCTTCCCTTAAGCTATGTCAGAGGATCATAAATAAATATAATTATCAGTGGCAGAACAGTGCTGTTTACATCTGAGGAAACAACACAGAGAAGTTAAGCAACTGGCTTACAACCAAACAGCTAAACAGTGGTCAAGTTGAGATTTGAAAGAAATTCCATGGGATGGATGTGATGGAGCTGCCTTTACACCTCCCAAGAACATTTCTCACAGAAAACTCAACACTTTATCCTCATCCAGCATTTAGTACAGAATCTGGCAAATAGAAAGTATTTGGTAATTATTTAAGGGGAAAATGACTGAATTAATAAATGAATAAATTCTGTAGCCTCTCCAATCAGTTCTGTACTCACAGATTTTGGAGTTAAGGCCAAAGTCTTCCCAGAGACCTGGCAGCTGGGAGCTAGGTTAGCAAAATTACATGAAACACATTTGTTGGAAAACACCATTGGATAACCACTTCCTACCTCTACCCGAGAAACTCAGATCCTTTTCGGGTATCATAAAAGAAAATGTCCAATTCATTTTTACAGCAGGGAAGCGAAATTGACACAGTTGACCCTCTTATCCGATGTTTCACTTTCTGCGTTACCCATAGTACAGTACAATATTTTGAGAGAGAAAGAGAGACTACATTCATACAAATTTTAGCACAGCATATAATTGTTCTATTTTATTATTGCTGTTGCTAATCTTTTACTATGCCTATTTTACATATTACACTTTATCATAAATATGCATGTACAGGAAAACGTATATATATATATATATGTATATACACAGTTCAGTATTACCTGTAATTTCAGGCAACCACTGAGAGGGTCTTGAAATGTATCCCCCAAGGAAAGGGAGGACTACTATATACACTACTAATAACTTATTTATTAAAGTGATTGGCTTAAAACAAATAAGATTCTAAAAGTAAGATTTAACATTTACAGAGCTCAATGTTCCATTTAATATTCTACATGCTTTGCATTTGGTAACTCATCTCACCCTAACACAAACTCTATAAGGAGGTACTATCATCAGCCTATGTTTAGCTGGCGGGAAACTCAGGGACAGAAAGATCAGGTCTCTTCCCAAAAATCAAGCAGCAGAGGCGGTCCACACTTTTACTCACACCATTCTATTTCCTTAACATGAAGGGATAATTATGCCATGAAAGATGCACCTGGAAGTATGTGGGGTTCAAATAAGTAGGCTCAAATGTTATCTACACTTGGAATATCACAGCAGTGATTGCCACAGCTTCTTTGCACAATACTCCTCTCTAAAGATCTGTGCCCTTAAGCATGATCAAAACCCCTATTGCATGATCAAAAATAGGAACTCAGTAGGAGAATTTGCTGGTCAGGATGGTGCATGCAGGCATCAAGATAAGCCTGGTTTTAAAATTTTGTCTCTGGCATTTAATTGCTATGTGTCCTTGAGCAAACTACTTAATTTGTCTCAGCTTCGCTTTTAGGATGTAAAGGAGAAATTATAATATGCCTTCCTTAAAGTTATGATGAGGTTATAAAGTTCTCAACCAGGGGTGATTATGACCCACCAGGCATTCTGGGTTACCATAACTGAGAGGAGATGTTACTAGAATTTACTGGTGAGGCCAAGGATGTTGCTAAACATCCTGCAATGCTAAAATTTTGTTTAGAATTTTTGCATCTATATTCATGACAGATAGTGATCTGTCGTTTTCTTTTATTTAAATTATTTTGTCTAGTTTTGATATCAGTATAATAAAAAAGGCAGACAAGAACTAGTATTGACAAAAATGCTGAAAAATTAGAGCCCTCATACATTGATTTGAATGTAAAATTGTTCAGCCACTTTCAAAAACAGTCTGCCAGATTCTCAAAACATTAAAAACAGAGTTAACACATGATCCTGCAATTCCACTCTTAGGTACCCAAGAGAACTGAAAACATATGATCCCACAAACATTTGTTTATGAAAGCTCATAGCAATGTTACTCATAATAGCCAAAACATAAAAACAACATAAATGTCCATGACCTGATGAATGGATACACAGAATGCGCTATATTCATACAGTTGAATATTATTCAGCCACAAAGAGTAATGAAGTACTAACACATGCTACAATACTAAAACATTATGGTAAGTGAAAGAAGCCTGACACAAAAGGCCGTATGTTGTATGATTGCATGTGTATGAAATGTCCTGAATAGGTGAATCCATAGAATTAGAAAGTAGAATAATGTTTGCCAAGGGCTGGGGAGAGGGAAGAATGGGGAGTGATTGCTAATGGTTATGGGGTTTCTTTTTGGGTAGTGAAAATGTCCTGGAATTAGATAGTAGCGATGGTTGCACAACCTTGTGAATATGATAAAATCCACTAAACTGTACATTTTAAAAGTGAACTTTATGATATGTCAGTTATATCTAAAGTCACATGCATGTACACACATGCACACAAATCTATGGCTGATCTCAGTTTCAACAAACATGGAATTTAAAACTGGAAGTAGCATTTCCTTATAGCTCACACTAACATCCTGTGTTAAGAAATAAAAACCCAAGACCTAATGAAGTTAAATGACTCGCCCCAAAACACAAAGTTAGTTATATGAAATTAAAAATAATACTTATAGACTGATTCTAGAACCATTTTCTTACACATAAAACTTCTCTGATGTGAAATCATTAAAAAAAAAAATCCAAAAGCAATTACATCTTTGACTGCCCTCTTCCCAAAAGAAGATTTTTGTATGTAATTTTGCTTTTCCTTAAGTTGTAACAAATGTCCTTTGATTCCCCTTATCTAACAGATGAGAAAATAAACACTAAGTATCAGGTATTTGTCTCCATAAAAAGATTAGTGAGAAAGAGAACATCAGATCTGTCTCCATAAAGCACTAATTTTCCATATCAGATGGAGACAAAAGCTCTTCAAAGGACTTAAATTATTATTCTTCTAAGCTTGCTTTCTTTCTTTAGTCCTCCTCCCTCCCCTCTTTCCTTCTTCCCCTCCTTCCTTCTCTTCCTAACTAGCAATGTGACTTTTGTAATGCAGTAACCTCTTCTTAGGATAAATGTACATTTAAACAATTTGAAACTTACAGTACTGTTTTGAACATCATAACTGAGCCCTTAGAAAGAAGAATTAGAGAAAATAAATACTGAGAAGAACTCCAAGCTAGTCAAGCTAGTGCATAACAGGAGAGGAATATTATCATCTGAAATGGAGGAAGTATTAATATACATAGCATCCATGGAAGGACCAGACAAATTTATGAATTTCAAGACTTTGCTCACTCTCAGGAGTTACCTTTAGCTTCTCAGAACTGAACTTGAGGAATCCCAGTGCCAGAAAAGTGTCTTTAGGATATTTACACTTTGCATCCAGGCCCACATCAGGAGATCGTTAGGGCTCTTCTACCTGGCATATGTTCAAGACAGTTTCTAATCAAGTATACTCTTTATTCTCCAATGCAGACACATTTCTAACTTGGATTCTCTTACTGCATCAGGTGCTTAAAAGTAAGAATTGAAATTCTTTCAGTCTCTTACACTGACAGATGATTGTTTTCATAATTATATTCAGAATGTTCCATTTTAGTTAGTCTCAGAAATCCAACTAACTTTGTTCTGCTTTCAATTCTGCCATCAATGGTATAAATGCATTAATTTATTTCTATTTTGGAAATTATGAAATTGTATGCCAACTAAAGAATTAGAATTCTACCATAATATGATGTATATTGGCCTGTTCTGAAAAGAAACAGGCCCTTAAAATCAGGCTGGTCACAAATATGCATACCCCATTTAATAGCTCAAATGAATAAACTGAGCTGAACGGACTACTGAACCATAACTACATGGTTATGACAGTCATATTACTGTGGTCTCACACTATCAGTTTGCCAATTCTGAGTGAATTTTATTTGCCATAGTTTGTTTAAAAAGAAAAATAAACATTTGTGTTTAAATTGTAAGATAGATAGAAAAAAGAAATAGACAAATACTGAAGTTGTTTTTTTTAAACATCATGTCTATGATCATTAGGGATGATAGAAACTTATTTCCAAAGCACTTCATATTAATTCACAGCAACACAGAGTTCCTTCTTATTTATTTGCTTCCTCTGCAATCCGCTCACAGTTTTGAGACTTTTTGAGAGTGAATTAGTTTTTAGTATGCTCAACTGCCACATTTCTGACACTATTATGCATTTACATACAGAGCCAAATATTTTTAAAATAACCAAAACGTGTATTTGTAAATAACTTGGTAAAGATTATTTTCCAAAATGTGAATAATTTATGTTTAAACATATTGTAGGAATACAAACCAGATTCTGTTTCTTGCAAATGTAATTCCCAGTATGTTAGCAGACAAGATGTAAGTGTTTAACCAAAACAATGAAAAGAAAAAGAACCATAAACCAAAACAACAATTGTATATTTCTAAGAAAGTTACCATTCTCAACTGAGTTCTCACAAATTAACCTGTAAGTTATAGTTAAAATATGATATAAAAGTATTATAAACAAAGTCTCTTTTAATCCTTAAATTGTTCCCATTTTTATCATTTTCAGGTAAGTAGTGTATAATTATAATCAGCTTTTATAAAAATTCGGTAACATATTTGGGAAAAATGAGCATGCTTCTTTTGATGACTCACTGTTTGCTAATATGCTGATATGTAGATAAGACCTTTAAAAATGAGATGTCCATTGAAAAAACTCTAATTATTGCTTCATATTCATTATGATATTTATTTCAATAGTTCTGTGAAGTGGCCCATTTACAAATAAGAATATGTTAACATGTATAAAAATTACTGGGATATCTTGCTAAAATGTAGATTCTTTTTCAGTAGGTGTGAGCCCAAGATCCTACATTTCTAACAAGCTCCCGGTGATGCTGATGCTGGCTTTTAGAACATACTGTAAAGAACAAACACATGAATGATCAGAAAAAAACAACAGATATATGTGAGATGGATCCATGGTGTCTTAAATAACTGCTCTATACTGACCAAGGGTATAGATATTGATCTAATCATGTGGTTTAAGAAAATACTGATGCTTGGAAAAAACACACACTTTTATACACAAAGAGCTACAGAGAATACTTAAATCTAGAAAGATAAATTTAAAAAGAAAGAATATAATCCATTTGGATTCAGCTATACAATCTGGAGAAAATCTATGTAATATAGTCAACCAGATCACACATGTCAACCAATGTGCCAGCCCCTTAGTACCGTCTACTTGAGAGTAAATGGTCCAGAATGGCAGTACAACCCTGGACAAACGTGGTGTTGAATCAGGGCTAACAAACGGGAGATGTTATTAATTCCTTTCCTCATAAGCAAAGTACCATTGTATATACATACAGACAAACATATTCTCCAGGGAACATGGCTTATTCTTGCATATATCATTTTTTACATCTGAAAATCTAGAAGCTTTTCTATTATTAGCTAAAAACAATTTCTGGACCAGGCCCGCTGGTTACAAAAAAGAGGAGGAAGAAATTAAATGAAAAACTAAAGGAAATGTCAGAAATCCAGAGCATCTGCAGAATAAGCCGGCATTTGCCCTTAAAATACCTTTTTTACATACAAAGTGATTCAGAAACTGCTGTTGACTATTTCCCAAGTTAACAGAATATTCTTGTCTTCATTTACATTGAAGGTTTCTCATTCTTGCATAAAATAACAAATGGCATGCAGATGTATTCTACACCTCTGTTCTTTTCCACAATTGAGACGTTCCTGTAGTTAATATTAACAGAAGGCCCATCACCCTTCAGTCCGTTATTCCCTCTATCACTGTTTTTCATAGCTACCTTCCAATTAAAATTCTGATTATCTTCCTCAGTCTCCCCTGAGACCTCTATTTCTCTTTTAGTAGTTGCTAGGCGAGCTCTATGCAGCGGTTTAAAACATCAGAACAATCCGATGATGGAATATCTTCTTCTATGGAGCACCATGGAAATTTAAACCTGGTCTCCACACATTCCAATTCTAAATTAATCTTCTCTCTATAGCCACAGAGGCAAGAAAGCTCAACGCTTGCTTTTTTAGGTTTCCTAAAGTAACCATGTGTGAGGGCCTGGGACCCACTCTACAAGCGTCAAAATCTTTACTGAATCTCATTGCCTTTTATCTGCCTTTTTGTGTTGGGGGTAACTTAACTATCATTTTGCTCCCAAAATTGTATTTCTGCTATAGATAAATTGTCTTCAGTTTCTTGAATTTTCATGAATGTTAATTATAAAAACAAATTAAGCCTCATCAAGAAATCAAGTTGACTAGTTAATTCATTAGGTTTTTGTCCCCAGATGATCTCAATTTTCCAAACTACAGGTGAAATCTTTCTAAGGTTTTGTTCATTATCATCAGTTAACCAACAAGTACTGAATGTGTTTCTTACACTTAAGCCTACAGAAAGCATTAGAGGAAGGAAAAAACAGCCAAAATAATCAGAACTGTACAAAGATGGCTTAGTCTTATTATCTGGGAATTCCAGAATGTCTCTCTAAACTGGGTTATATGAATAGTTATTTTACAACATACTTTTCCCAAGGAAAAGAAAGTCTATTACCTTCACATTACCAATATATAAAAGTGTAGTCTTAATTGAACACAAAGTTGAGAACAGCATACGTTTCAGGTGCAGAATTTCTCTCTTTGTTCTTTAATCTGACTAGGAACTATCTCATTAATCTGTCAATTTTTACTTCACCAAAACAACTGCCAGGATGCTGTTACCCGTTAAGTTTGTTCTGATGTTACAGAAAATACCGGCTCAGACCTGGCCTATCCGCAACGTAACTTCCTCCCTCCCTCCCTTCTTTCCTTCCTAACTAACTCCTTTCTCCCTTCCTCCCTCTTTCCCTTCCTTCCTTCCTTTATCCTTCCTTCCTTCCTCCTCCCCTTTCTTATATCTTTTGAAAACATTCTACAGTGGTCAAATGGAAAAACTATATATACTGTACTTTCTCCAATGCATCTTTTTTGCAACAAAGTATTTCCTCCTTACTATCTTCTTCCAATAGTTTATTTGTAATTTTTCCTAACTGATACAGTAGCAGAGTGAATAACTGATAGGGGCGGTTTATTAAATAAGCATTTAAGCACACGCCTCTACTCTACTAATGAAGACTTTATGTCTTCCCAAGGACAGTTGTGTTTGAATAAATGGCTTTCTTCTATTTATTGAATAGCTTAGAGAGCAAATGCTTCTTTCTTTTCACCATACAAAATGCCTTGCAAATAGCCAACTAAATAAACATTTGTTTAACGAATTATGGTATCCCTGTACCAAGCATCATTCCAGTTTAATTTGAGCTCAAATAATACCAAACAAATATATGTCATTTTTCTTTTCTTGAAGAAAATAGAGCAACATACCAATCAGCATTTAACTTTTTGCTTGCAATGCAGAAGAATGGAAAATGAAAGTATTAAGACGCAGTCATGCTAGTTAAGAATTATTACAAAATCCTTGTCATCTGAACTATTTATATATATGAAATTCTCTCGTCAGTAGAACGTTTAGACCATGCAAGTAAAAATCTCTACGTTATCAATTATTTCAAATTTTCTGCCATTCTAAGTCCCATGTTTAGAAAGAGAATCAAGTGCTATTTTATTCTAAGCAATGGGAAAACTGGGACCATTTTCAAAATGAATTCATATGTGTCAGGTGACCACTAAATAATTTAGTCCCCAGTGTGTGTTTTTTGTTATATTTTGTTTTGTTTGTTACTGTACTGTAGCATAGAATATCTGCATCTCGTCCCTTCTCTCCTGGAAGATGGAGAACACAAAATTTACTCTGGCTTTTCAATTAAAAGATACAACTTTTTCCTTTCTCTCAAATGTGTCCTATTTTATAAAAACCTAATACACAAATATCCAAATGTATAAAATAATTGTGATCACTCAGTTTGGCTCTAAAAGAGTTTGCATCTTGAAAAAGAAAGCACCATAAATTTATTTTAAGAAACACAATTCAGTATCATTCATTTCACATGAATTTGACTGACAACTTTTCATTTAAATCCAATTTTCTTTAGAGATTATCATGTAGAAGAAATTCATAAATGCTTTATTTTAGATGGATTTACCTTGAGGTACATTCCCACATAAAAACATTGATATATAATCAGGGATTAAATCTGGTCTGATTCCAACTTCCATCACGTCACTTAAGAAAACAATTTCCATTGATGCTTGTCTGAGAGCTCAATATTCTTTTTAACTTAGGAGTGAAAGATAGGAAACAGGTAACTTATTCTGGAGTTTTTGTTGAGCCCAACTAATTGCATTTACATGTAAGAAAAAAAATAATAAACATATAATTTCCAGTTTTACATTTTAAGAGCTGAGAACACAGTAGTTAGATGTACTTCTCATTAAACAACTGAGAAAAGGATCTATTGTGGTGTCCACTAAGAGAGAGAAGAAATATGACTTTCACAGCCATTCTATTCCCCTGAAAATATTATGAAACTCCTAATATAACACCACAATTGATTACATACACACATATAAACACACAAACACACATGGACATATACACATGTGATATTTATATGTAAATGTATGATATATTACATGATATATATTTACAGATGCAATATGTAACTACCTGAATGAAGCCATTTTTATCTTAAGGAGACTTCAAACTTTTGAACATAAACATTTTATTTCACTGGGAGACAGTATAGTTCTTAGGGATGTACAAATGGAGGATATTAGCTACATTAATTCTTTAAAAAATAATGCATTGTCATAAAATAGAGATTATCATATGTTGATCGAACATTGGTACAGGTCTCTGTTTTCATACTTGGAGGAAAAATTTATTTGACAGCATTTTGCATAATAGCTATTCGATTATGTTTATTTCTAATGATACATTTCAAACTGATTCTTCTAGTAATTTACATTATTAAATTTAAGTACTTTAAAAGTGACTTAGAGTCATGATATAATGGCCCAGATCACATTTACTTTTACATGAATGGTTTAAAAGTTTTGCTTTTATGTAATTTCATAGAAACAGTGAAAACTTTTATGGATTTTTTGATGCTGTGTCAGATATTTGGCTAGGTAAAAACCACAGATTTTAATGCTGACAAGAAATTAGCAGATCCTAACAATGTCTATGCACGAACAACTGCAGGAATATAGCCAAATGAAATAAAGAAAACATTACACTTTTTAAAAGGAAAACCTTAAAATTTTATTTAAGAATGTGATTTTCTAGTTAAAATCGACCTCAGTCTTCATGCTAGTTTTAGGCTTTTTACATAAACGTACAAAGTTTTAGTTTTATGCATTAAATGGAACTTTTCATCTGAGGACAGTGAACAGCTTACCACTACTTTTCCACATCATGTTGCCTTCTCTCCCCACAGAATTCTGTCTTCCAATTCCTTAAAGTTGCACCTTCTACTAAAAACGGAAACTTTTAAAATACGAGAAACACAAGCAGCAGCAGCAGCTTTTCATATCCTTTCCCTTAATAACAATAAAAATAAAATTCATGTATTCTTCTGTTTTTAAAATTAATCCAGTTATTTTGAACACTATCCAATATTTTTCAAAAATTAAAACTACTTTCCAAATTCATTTATCTCTAAAGCACTTAGTATTTTACTGACGTAGGACGGAATGACGTGTATGTATGTATGCTCCTCAGCTGTTAGGAAATGTCAGGTGCTGGAAATCCTTAATAGTGTTGCCAGTGAGTCAATTAAATCTTCTACATGGCGCCACCTCAGCTTTCCCCCCAATCCCAATAGAGATTTAAAAAAAAAAATAAAACTAATAACATCTACAATTAATAGCATTCCTGAAGCCTGTAGGTCTAGCTTGTTACTTCCCCTGACAATAATGGAGGGCCTTATTATTTTGTTTCCCCTGGGCATTTATTAGCCATGATGAGGGAAAGGTTACATCTCTGGAAAAGAGCACAATCTTCCCCTCTCATCCGAACGTTAGACGCCTTAATGGGCATTACATTAGAAAAGCATTCTATGATGCTTCCTATTACATTACTTTATCCCAATTAGAAACTCTATTTTAATGTGACTGCCAAAAATTTAGTGCCTGTCATTTGATAAGATTGAGAGTGGGATTTGCTAAACATCAGTTTTTAGAAAATGTGAGGCATATGCTATACGAGTAGATTGGCTGCCAGTGGGTAGAAACGAATGGGTGGTAATGGAAATTAATGGATGGAGGAAATCTACTTTAATTTCCTTGGAAAATGTGCTGTAACTACTGTGTGCATTAATGAATTAAACTTCATATTGTTTAAAAAATGCATAATGAGATATTTTGATTTAACAGGACAACACCCCTTGCTAAATCACAAGACTGTATCAGGTTTCATTCTGTTGGATACATTAAAACCATGTTTTGCTTTGTCTAACAATCTTTAACAAAACTTAGCTCTGAATCAGATCAAACTGTCCATAACCAAGAAAAAAGTTATTAAAATATCATTCTTCAATTTATCAATTTTAATAACTGTATTAAGTAAATACATTTTTAATATCTATTTTTAAAATTTCTCCTCCTTACATCCTCTATTTTAAATCCACATTAGGTTCTGACCTTTTGTTAAGGATACTTCAGATACATAATTTAAATTTCTGATAATCAAATGGAAACATAAAACACACTTGAACTTAAGAGACAATATAGGTCTATATAGAATCTTCTGGTATTTTACAACTATATTTATCTAACAAACACACATTCAAAAAGATTTCCAATCTATATGTTTACTCTAACATTTTCCTTTGGAGAAAATTACTTAAACCCATCATCTCATCCGAATTCTATGATCACATTTAACCACTTAAATCCGTCCCCCACACAGTCTAGGTAAATGCCCAATATAATGTTTCTTATTTACAAATTTGGTGTCAACTAAGGTTTTTAAAGGAGTATATCTACTGATAATGTTCTGGAAAACTGGAAGAAGTCAATTAACTATTAAGAATTCAAGTACAGAACAGGAATGTGCATTTATAGAGCTCTTATGATTTTAAACAAAGAAATTATTTACCCTAAACCAAGTGATAAATAGTAAGAGAGTACAAAGAGCTGGATTAGAAAATTCCTTTCCTAGCTTTGCAATTAACAGGGTTAATGTTAGATAAGTCAGTTACTTTGGGGCATTTTTCCTCTTTGGCAATAGGAGATAACTTGCACCATTTCTAAGGTCTTTTCTAGCTGTAAAAATTTGATGAGTCCTTATTATTGCAGTTGGTTTTTCTGCTTGCTTATCTCACAGTAGGCTAAAATTATGAAATAAAAATATCAAAGGATAAACTTAGCATGGCAATAATAGCAATGCATAGAGCTCATGAGTAATGATTACGCCTCTCAATAAAATAATTAAGGCACTCCCTGGAGGATGACTTTTTACTTTAGAAAACTAGGTAATTCTAAAAGGAGGAGCTAAATTAGAGCTTTAAAATAATACTAATACTAGTAATAATAAATCTTTCTGGTAGGTAGACAAGTGATTCTCGAAAGATGATGGCAAAACTCTTCAGAAAGTTTGGCCCTACCCATTCTCTTCGGCCATCTCCTGCACAAAGGCCTCTGTGAATTTTCTTTTCATTTCTGTACATGATCCAGTTAAGAGAATATGATCCACATTTCAAAGTTTTAAATTAAATATAATGCTTGCAACTATTTATTACTAACTGATATGCTTAGTGATGATACTGGTTTTTTTTAACTCATCTTTTCCACTCTTCTCAAACCTCCGATAGCCCATCCACTTACTTAATAGTATCCATTAATCACTGAGAAAACAGAAGTGACCTACAATGAACCCCTCTATTTTCTGATCGCCAATTTTACCAGCCCACCTGCATCGGCAGCCATTTTTCTCCATTCCCTCCTATTATTGTGGGTAAATTTGTTCTCTCATCACAGGTCAAGGTTAACTCTTCTAGTGGTGATCTGGACCCACTTCCTTTCTCTGATTCAAGGACTTTGCTCCTGAGATGAACTCACTTATTTGTATCACAAATCCTCTCTTTTTACTAGATAATTCACATCAACATTCGGAAATGCTGTAGTATATTTTCTTATTTAAAAAAAGAAAAAAATCTACTTTGAACCCAAATTCCTCTAGTGCTGCCCTGTTTCCTTGCTCTTCTTCACAAAAAAAGTTTTCTACAGATATTATCTCAGCTTCCTCTTTTCTATCTTCTCAACCCACTCCACTTGGGTTTTGTCCCCATTACTTCACTAGTCCTTCTTTTTATAGTCACCACCAATCTCCCTTTTGTCAACTCCGCTGGTCACTTCTTTGTTCTGGGGTGTATCACATCACGCTTCTGCTTAGGGCTTGCCAGCAGATTTACATCTGGCTTGGAACCTGAATGCCTTACCCTGACCTATATGTCTACTTCTACTCTAACTTTTTACTTTCTTACTTTGCTTCCTCACCTGCTGCTCAACTTAAGTTGCCAAAACATTCCAAGCCCTTTTGCAGTTTACTGCCTTGTACTTCACAAATCTGCTGCTGAAGTATTCTTCTTGAACTATACGTAGCTGGCTTCTTCCTGTCCTTCAATTCTCATGTCCTCAGAGCAACCTTGTCAGATCACCCAACAGCAAGTCAAACATGCTGTTTATACTGTTCTCATTTTCTACAGAGCACTTATCATTAATTAATATTATGCTAATTTATTGATTTTTTCCTCAATAATGAGACCCATAAGAGTTATTACTTTTTAATTTTTATTTTATTTATTATTTTTTGCTTCTGCATTTGCAGTCTAGAACAGTGCCTGGCACACAGCAGGCACTCAAAAATATTGCTTAATTAATTTTCTCATCTTTGTATCTTAAATATCATACACATAGTAAATGATTAATAAATGCTGGTTGGTACTAAATGATTATAAACTCGCTTGATAAATCTACCCACACTATTATTTTATGATGGTGATTTATCAGTGGCTCTTAGCAGGTATTAATATCTTTCAAGAAAGAACTGTCCTGTCAATAAACAGCTTTGAGCAGAAAACGGGATACTATTTGGATCTCATCAACACTTAAAGCCATTGTTTCATGAGTGTTAGAAAATATTTAGGAAGTAAAAAAGAGTTTTTTAATCTGTACATATGTTCAATTTTAGGACTATTTTAAGGCAATTCTTTATTCATTCTGTGATTATATCTAGATCAAAGCTTAGTTTTTAGGGCAAAGTACCATTAAAGAAAAGCTCACAACCACATATTTAATATTATCAGGACATTATTCACTAAAATCAAGACATCTGGCATCCCACAGTTCCACTAGATTCCTACAGACTTAGGAATTCCAAGGTATAGCAAAGCACATTAGCACAAATAGTAAGAATTAATTTATCTGAAGGTGAACAGTAAAAAGGAGACCCCAGAAACTCCAAACACTTAAAGGACCCTACAAAAAGAACAATCCTTAATACCAACTTTGAATGTCAATCATGCTTTACAGAAAGAGAAATCATTAAGATCAGCTGAAAGAAAAGCATATAAGTCTTTAAAGACCACTTTGTCACAGATTTTTAAAAAGTTAAACCCAGAGTTGTCATATTTAACTCACATTGCAGGGCTATCATTGAATAAAATCCTTTTAATATTTGCATTTTATGCTACCAGATACAATAGAACTCTATTAATAATCTAAATCTTTCCATGAGTCTGAAAAGAGCAATTTAACCTAATTATCTTTGTTTCCAGAAATAGTTTCTGGTAAACTTTGCTTGCATCACTATTATATGTGCTCCTTAACACTAGCAAAAACATTTGAAAATCACTATTTTTAGCAGCTTTTTCTTTATTCTCCAAGGAAAAGTGACTTTAAAATTGCTGTCCTAAACAACACTTGTGTTGACTTAAAAGGGTACATCTACTCATCTGATACTGGCCTCACACATTTGAAGATACAATTTCTTAGTGCTTGAAAGCAAGATCCTCAAAAGAAGAGACCAATTTTCTTATATCTCATTATCCATCCTCAAAGTTAATGCATAGGAAACAGCTACTAAATGTTTGTGGAACAAGTAAGTGAATAACATAATTCTAATGGCTGCTATATTGTCAAGTGACTGAAATTCAATGATTCAGATATCTAAATTTAAAAAATAATAAGTATTCAATGAGAGGATTACATTTTCCTTAAAAATTATTCCATTCTTCCTCCATATTTTTACACATCTTCAAATTCTATGTTTCTGACATTTACACCTTTCCTGATCCCACCTGTCATCTCACTTCCTCTGACACACACACACACACACACACACACACACACACACTTTTCAAAATGGTCCTCACATTGTTCTATACACATTACGTGGTTGGTGTTTAGAGATCGTTTTCCTTAAAAATTCCTTCTCAACATAATATAAACAAATTTACTAACTTATAGGGCAATTGTTTTTTTCCTATTTACTTTTAAATGGCAGTGTCCGCATGCACTGTCCACCCTACCAGTTTGCTACAATAGACCCTTTGGTTTAAACTCTGTCCATCATTTTCCCAAAGAGCGTGCTAATATTTTTCACTTCCTTCATTAGGGGTTTTCAGTAAGAGGGAAGGAAAGCTATTCTGGAGACTCAAAACATTGGTATTAATTGTAACCAATTAAGTCTCTGACAACTTATTTTATTCACAATAATTTTTTTCTGAAACAAAGGATTTTTAAGACTATACTTTCGGGGATCATTTCTATAGTCCGTTACTGAAACAAAGGATTTTTATCAGGAATTCTAAACAATTTTGTGAATACTACAAAACTGAATGTAAAATTTTGTGTATATTTTGATGCTTCATGTGAAAAGGCTCATACTTTTTAAAATGTCTTAACAGACCCATGTTGCTAAATGAAGAAGCAACTAATTAAATAAAGACATGTCAGGACTACTCCTTTATATTGGCCTGAAACATGCTTTATTGTAGCTTTGATCTCTTTTTACTTCAGGGCTGCCTCAACCTGTATGTCACCTTTGTGGGAATTGGAAAATGAACCACCTCTACACAGTGACTTAGAGGTAAGGCTTGATGAACTGAGTACCAGCAGGAAATCAACCCCCTTTTGCTTCCCAGCTATATCCCCTTGCGCAGGGCACAAACTGTACAACTAAATGTGGTAGCCCTATCCTCTGGACCTATGTCTTTATCCACATGACAGTCTGAGCTTGGTGTTTTGGTCATGGTGCCTTTCATGTCTGATTCCACTTTCAATTAAAACATAACTAACTATGATCTCCTACTCGGGATCCTTTGCACAGAGCTGGCTATAAATTAAACCGGGAGTAGTGGCCGGATCCAAATGCATCTCACTTAGAGGTGCCTTGCAACACTTGAAGTGGCCAGGGATACAAAACTCTGTCGCACATGGGCAACAATTATTAGTTAAGCTGATGAGATTGACTCTCTCAAAAGCAGTGGCAAATACTGGCCAGGGCAAATGCTCAGAGAGGTACAGAAGTACACATAAACTATGCCTGCACATTTCTTACGAGGAAAGCCTGTCTTCCAAGAACTAATGATTTTCTAATAATTACATTGCATATTACAATTCCCATTTGTCTTTAAGATACCTCAGCTTAATCTCTTATTTTTGCAGCCAGACAAAAATGCCCACTAAGCACACAGTCCTTCTTATGCTTGAAGACAGTTATCATCTGATTCAAGAGTTGTATCCTCTTTAGGTTCAACATTTCTTATTTCTTCAATCATTTATTGTATATCAAAAGGAGCATACAGAAAACAGACAGAAGTTAATATTCTATGTGAAGTGAAAGTAGCCCAGAATGGAACAGAACTATCACCTCCTTCAACATCTCTTTGAGTTCTGCCAATACAGCAAAGAGAATATAAGTACAGAATTTACACTCAAGCTGTCACTATAAACAATAGTGCTGTTTTCGGTGGTTTATAAGGCTTTTAACATTCTCAAAATATCCAAGGGGCAATATAAGGAAGAATTATCTTTATTCATCTCTAACAGGTAGAAATTTTAGGTTTAACCAAATCTTTATTTACCACAGAAGATAATTTTTATAATTTTAGCTTCATATTTTTGTCATTATTAGTGGCTCTCAAGAATAAAACGTGGTTATAAGAGCTTTCTCATTTTTGTGTTGACTGAATCAATTAACGTTATTAATCGATCCCTGTATACTTGAAATTACGGCATGTAACGTAAGAGTATAAAAAGACTAAAATATGCAGTTCATGCACTCATGAGATAAACCATCTGAGGTAAAAAATATATATGTATATTACTCCCATTCACGAAATGATCTGCACAGTGAGGGAGAGGTCTTCAACGCTTCCTAACTAAAGTTCACTCTATCATTCAAATTGCTGTTTTCCCTCATGATTTGAATACAGTTTGACTATTTCAATAAAATTGTGGCGGTTAATAAGGACTTCCGTACAAAATGCCAGATCAGGGACAGGAAATGAGCTGCTGCTGCATATTATTCTCATTTTGACTACAATTCACTGGTATCTTTAGGACATACTCCTGGCAGAACTTTAGGCTTGAGAGGCAAAAAGAGACCAGTACCTGGGGATCGTGCTTTTTCAAGCTTACACAGCAGGACATGAAGAAAAGAGGTCAGGATCTGTGCTCAAGTAAATGCAAAAAATAACATTTATCAAAACATGAGGCATAGTTATATTTAAGGACAGGCTGACCTAAAATTGCTGACCATCTTGATGTCTGGTAGTGGAGCTTCTGCTTTACTCTCAGCACTCGTACTTTCAGTCTCATCACAGATATCCAGGATTTCCTTTGTTTAAAACAAGTTGGCCCCTCGTACTTATGGCATTATCTTAATCAGGTTCTTAATATCATGCCTGGGTAACTGTTATCCCTATATCTGTTTTTTTTCCACCTAAAATCTAACCTTTAACCCTAAATGGAATAAATGTATCTTAAGTGCAATTTTAAAAGGTCATTTTCAAACTTTTCAAACTATAGCTCCTAATAAGAAAAATACTTTTGCATTATGACAAAATACATGTGCTCACATATACAGATACACACCCACATGACCCATAATTAAAGTTCATTAGAAATGTGTTCCCTTATTATCTAAAATGCACTCATATATTCCATTGTATTCTAGTCTATTTCATTTTATTTAATTCATTCCACAAATGCTAATCATGAGCCACTAAATTAATTTCATAATCCTCTAAGGTAGTGGTTCTCAAAAATGTGGTTTAGAGACCCCTTGGTATACTCAAGACTCTTTCAGGGAATCCACGAGGCCAACATTCTTTTCAAATAATACTCAGATGTTATTTGTCTAATTTACTCTCAATATCTCATGAGTGTATATAGAGTTTTCCAGAAGCTACATGATATGATGTTGTCAACACTGTGACAGATAATGAAAAGTATGCTTACATGTTCTTTTGTTTAAAAATTGTTCTCAGTTTTAATTCTTAGTAAAAATCAATAAACATAACCACATGCACAGAAAAGTTCTTTGGGCTTTTCAATAATTTTTAAGAACTTAAAGGGACTGTGGGACCAAAAAGTTTGTGAACTGTTAATCTAGCTGTTTGAAAAACACGAATTTAAACTAAATCACTGCACACATACACATCTCCTTCTATAACTTTCTATTTCTTGTAAGGCAAATGCAAATTGGCACTGAATGTCTTCAACAAGTTAGCTATAATTCTACTATTTCCTAAGAACAATTCTCTGCTCTCAACTAGGAAACTCCATCCTAAGTCTCCTAAATATATCATGTTCACTTCTGCCTTTCAGTCTTATTTCACGTTCTCTTCCTGAAATATTCTTAATCCTATTTTTTGCCAACACATATCCTATCTATCTGTGTGGACACCTGGAATTATTTTTGTTTGTCTTATATCCTTTTATTTTTGGAACTGACCCTCTGGATTCCTTGAATTCACGTGGGAATGTAAAACATGTGGCCCTAACTTTCCATAGGCCTGTGGATCCACACCAGGCAATCAGAGTACCCCATCCATTTGGCACAACTATTACTGCAGTGTGCCAATTACATGGGGAAGGGCCAATCTGAGAAGTGTCCAGGGAGATATATCAATGATGAAGGAACAGGAATCATGCTGTGTTCTCCGAAATTGTTCACTGCCAAAAAGGCGATGAGAAGGCAAACTTGATTAAGCAATGGCTTACTGACATTGTGAGAGAATTCTGTTTGTTATTTTTAAAAAGATTTTGTCCAAGTCTCCCCCTGACTAAAGATTTGTGTACAAACCCAACAGGTGCACAGAGGAACTGATTCTGCCTCTGCACCTAAGTGGGGATTCTTTCTTGTATTGCCTAGAACTCTAAGAGGACTCTAATTTTTAACATATTTTGGAACCCACTTAGTTGATTTTTTTCTTTGAAAATGACTGACAAATCAAATGCTGAGGTTACTTAACAGTTTCCTTACACTTTCCTCGATTGCTGTGTCATGCACAATTTTTCTTCACATATATTTAAAATGGTAGAGAAAATGTTATCCTTCCTCTGCCCCAAATGTTATCCTTTGTGATTTGAAAAGGCAACACACATGAAATGACAATAATTTCCAAGCTATTTAAATGTAAAGTTGGAATCTTCTGAATTTATAATATTAGGGGACCACTTATTTAATGTCTATATGAATAGAGAAAAACTAAGTACTCCATCTCTGTAATGTCAAAAGATTGTACTGATCAGGGATTGTAACCCTAGGTGCATTTCTATAAGATGAAGACTAAGCATACAACAAAAAGTAGTCAATGAAATCACATTCTGAATGTCCTAAGCAATCAGGCTTTGCTATACATGCCTGGGATTCAGGTAAGATATAGCCTAGAAGAATTCATGGTTCTATCTCCTCCTTCAGAATAAAAAGGATGCTAATCAAAGATCAAACATATCTTCTCGTGTTGAATTTGACTGCTCAACAGGTCATTTGAAATTTTCAAGGCATAACTTAATGTTCTTAGAATCAGTGCTTTTTAATTAACCATACAGCATAATAAATTATAGAGGTAAAGAAAACTTAGATAAAATGACATAAATAGCAATTTGCGAAGCTCAATTATCTCTTGGTCCATCAATCATGATAGGATACTTCATTACCATTTAAAATACCACATAAAAAAGAAAAGAAAAAAAGAACATTTAGAAAACATCTATGAAATCATTTTGGTTTATTTTACAAATAAAATGATAGATATATTTTGGGGTTAGAGATGATAATTTTGTTTAACTTTCCACAATGAAAAAAAATCCCTTTTTTATACAGCCATACAAAGCATTTAATATGCATTCAGTCACATCTTAATATGAATATATTTTATACAGCATGATATACAACATACATAACCTTACATATGATAAATATAATTTTCACATTTTATATATACTGTTTTATGAATCACTTAAGTTGTTTTTTTAAAGTATATCCACATATATGAAGACCACACATGCCTTAGTAAGGAGCAGAGTGTGAAATTATTGAAACTCTCATTCAGGAAATGCTACAAGTTCAAATGAAATCAGAGAAATAGCTAATGTCAGTGCAAAAGAATTTCTCTATTCAGCAGAAATATTACACACTTTGAAAGTGACATAAGCTTGTACACAGCATGAAACACACTCCTTCCCTCTTCTGACCTATTTTCTAGAATCTACGTCAGGCTATAAAATTTGTCTAAGTCCCTTCAACCCTCTCATCTTTCTATAAACCAGAGGCAGGGTACATTTATGATGCTTCCTTAACTCACATCACTTTATAGATCATCTTCCTTAAAAAAAAATCTCATCATAAATGAGTATGCAAAGCACATGCTGCCTTATTCAAAAAATGTTTAATCATCAAAGATGATGCATTGCTTCTATTCTTATTTTCAAAGTGTTAATATGACAGCAGATCTGAAACAAACAAAACACCCGAGAAAGGAAAGCTATACTCTTTCTCCACTTAGGATTATTCAAACAAGTGTTGGGGAGCGGAATGAGGGGTCTCAATAGGGGAAAGGAATTCCTCTAAAACTGATTTATGTGATTAACTGTACACCTCGGTAAATTCACTGAAAATCATTTAATCGTACACTTAAAATGGAGTAAAGGCATGCTATGTAAAGTATACTTCAATAAAGAAAAAAAAAACAAAACAAGTGTT